>RXON01000294.1:0-48982 GCA_009667805.1 Leptobrachium leishanense | reverse complement strand
TTTCTTCTCGTATTTCCACCTTTGCGCAATCCCATTTCTTCTCGTATCTCCACCTTTGTGCAATCCCATTTCTTCTCGTATCTCCACCTTTACGCAATCCCATTTCTTCTCGTATCTCCACCTTTGTGCAATCCCATTTCTTCTCGTATCTCCACCTTTGTGCAATCCCATTTCTTCTCGTATCTCCACCTTTGTGCAATCCCATTTCTTCTCGTATCTCCACCTTTGTGCAATCCCATTTCTTCTCGTATCTCCACCTTTGTGCAATCCCATTTCTTCTCGTATCTCCACCTTTACGCAATCCCATTTCTTCTCGTATCTCCACCTTTGTGCAATCCCATTTCTTCTCGTATTTCCACCTTTACGCAATCCCATTTCTTCTCGTATCTCCACCTTTGTGCAATCCCATTTCTTCTCGTATCTCCACCTTTGTGCAATCCCATTTCTTCTCGTATTTCCACCTTTACGCAATCCCATTTCTTCTCGTATTTCCAGTCGTCATAAGTCTTTCCTCATTCTCGTCTCCACGTGGTCTTTCCTTTCTACCTCTGCTTTCTTTCTCTTCCACCTCCATGCTCCTCCATCTTTCTTCTCCCCCGCTAGTTATGTTTCCAGTTTCCTCCTTCCTTGTTTCCACGTGGTCGTCCTTTCGTCTCTCCTCACGCCTGCCATTTTGGCTTTGTCTTCCATTGTTGTCCCTCCCCTCGAATTCTCCGTTCATGTCGGGTTTCTCCTTGTTTCTGGACTCGATGAATGAAATGTATATTTTTTGAGATGATAACCGGCCGCCGCTTACCTTGGACTGATGGTATTGTGTGAGCGCGCACGCTTTGCTGCAAATACAAAGTGCAATTAAAGGAATCTATGAATGGCTTTAATGAGACTATGTATCCATCGCATCACTGTTTATTGTGGTGGAGGAAGTCCCCTCCGATACTGACCCCCTGGTCACTTACAAAGAGCAGTGGAGGGGTTGTGATGCCCTACCGACATCAAATTCTTGTTCCCACATCCCTATCAAATAAAGCTATGGGAAGGTCCTGATGATTGCACTCACACTGACAGACAGACGCACAGACAGACAGACGACAGATCTACTCCCTGTCCTGCACGACACTTCCTCTCATCCTGCGTGGATGGGCTGATCAGTCTCAATCTCTTAAACCACTTGAGGAGCTGTTCACTAACTTCCAAACGGTGGATTTCACCGTATCTGCATTTTCGGGTCAATTTCTCTATTCACTAATCTGCGTTTTCACCAAAAACCGGTAAATTGAAAGAAAATACGGTGCAATTCGGCGGCACCGAAATTATCCTACAGAGAAGTAACGATTTGTCTGTTCATAGAACGTCGCACTGCACCGAAATTCTGGTGTGAAGAAACTGGTGGGTTTAATTTTATACCATCACGAGGGACAATTCCAGTTTGAGATAAAAAAAAAAACACGGAAAAGGGGCAGCAGCAAAAAATGACCTGGCTGGAGATCTGTATATTTGTTGTATGCCCAGACAGGTCATTTTTTGCTGCTGCCCCTTTTCCGTGTGTTTTTTTTTATCTCAAATTGGAATTGTCCCTGGTGAGGATATAAGGCTAATGTCAGACGAACGGAGTCTGCGCGCGCTCTGCGTGAGTGCATAACGGACAGACGTACTGACGGAAGATACTGTAGACACCACACGGCACACGGTCTGTTTTTCTTGACGGACGTAGAAAAAAAAGGGAAATAATATGAAAAATTATACAAATTGGAAAATGATATGAAAAGCCATTTTGTGCGTCAAGACACTGGGCGTCGCAAATGCGCTGCGTCTGACTTTGTGTCATCACGCACACAGAACGCTACACGGATGTGGCGCACTCTGCACGTCCGTCCTAGAGGTTTTACGTTCTTGCCTAAGTTGCGTCCGTTGCCATCTGCGTGCGCAGTTTGGTGCAGACGCACTTCGTGTGTGGGTCTCTATTGATCATGATTCTATGCTACGACGGACGTTAAACTGTGCGGTGACACTGACGTGATGACTGCGTTCGTCTGACACCGGCCTGAAAGTAAACCCACCAGTTTCTCTAATGACTGAGAAGCAGCGTGAGCACATGAGGTTGCTTAAAAAGCAGCGCTTGGTTTCATTAGGTAGGACTCAGCTGTCCAGAGGTGCCGTGCCGCGGCAGGTGAGTCCTGCTTAACGAGGTCTTTAGGTAGGACTCACCTGTCCAGAGGTGCCGTGCCGCGGCAGGTGAGTCCTACTTAACGAGGTCATTAGGTAGGACTCAGCTGACCAGAGGTGCCATGCCGCGGCAGGTGAGTCCTACTTAACGAGGTCATTAGGTAGGACTCAGCTGACCAGAGGTGCCATGCCGCGGCAGGTGAGTCCTACTTAACGAGGTCTTTAGGTAGGACTCAGCTGTCCAGAGGTGCCGTGCCGCGGCAGGTGAGTCCTGCTTAACGAGGTCATTAGGTAGGACTCACCTGTCCAGAGGTGCCGTGCCGCGGCAGGTGAGTCCTACTTAACGAGGTCATTAGGTAGGACTCAGCTGTCCAGAGGTGCCGTGCCGCGGCAGGTGAGTCCTGCTTAACGAGGTCATTAGGTAGGACTCAGCTGTCCAGAGGTGCCGTGCCGCGGCAGGTGAGTCCTACTTAACGAGGTCATTAGGTAGGACTCAGCTGTCCAGAGGTGCCGTGCCGCGGCAGGTGAGTCCTGCTTAACGAGGTCATTAGGTAGGACTCAGCTGACCAGAGGTGCCGTGCCGCGGCAGGTGAATCCTGCTTAACGAGGTCATTAGGTAGGACTCAGCTGACCAGAGGTGCCGTGCCGCGGCAGGTGAGTCCTGCTTAACGAGGTCATTAGGTAGGACTCACCTGACCAGAGGTGCCGTGCCGCGGCAGATGAGTCCTACTTAACGAGGTCATTAGGTAGGACTCACCTGACCAGAGGTGCCGTGCCGCGGCAGATGAGTCCTACTTAACGAGGTCATTAGGTAGGACTCAGCTGTCCAGAGGTGCCGTGCCGCGGCAGATGAGTCCTACTTAACGAGGTCATTAGGTAGGACTCAGCTGACCAGAGGTGCCGTGCCGCGGCAGGTGAGTCCTGCTTAACGAGGTCATTAGGTAGGACTCATCTGTCCAGAGGTGCCGTGCCGCGGCAGGTGAGTCCTACTTAACGAGGTCATTAGGTAGGACTCAGCTGTCCAGAGGTGCCGTGCCGCGGCAGGTGAGTCCTGCTTAACGAGGTCATTAGGTAGGACTCAGCTGACCAGAGGTGCCGTGCCGCGGCAGGTGAGTCCTGCTTAACGAGGTCATTAGGTTGGATCACCTGACCAGAGGTGCCGTGCCGCGGCAGGTGAGTCCTACTTAACGAGGTCATTAGGTAGGACTCAGCTGACCAGAGGTGCCGTGCCGCGGCAGGTGAGTCCTGCTTAACGAGGTCATTAGGTAGGACTCAGCTGACCAGAGGTGCCGTGCCGCGGCAGGTGAGACATTTTTGTTTTATGTAGACGCCTTTTTACTGATTTTACCTCCTATTAGGAGAATAGACTATTTTTTTTTTCTTCAGTTCGGTGGAATTCGCAGAGGCCAATTCGGCAGTTACTGTTTTTTTGCCGACTCCAATTTTGGCAAAATATGGTGACCATTGACTAAATCTAGAATGGTCTGTATTTTCGGTGACGTGGATTTGCCGAAGTGACCTGAAACACAAAGCACTGATATTTCTTTGTGAATAGACACTTTGTGGTATGTTTCACCTCGCTGTGTGTGTGTAGAGGATTCATTCTGCCTGTGAAACCCTGCTGACGCCATGCCCACCATGCCCACGCCATGCCCACCATGCCCACCATGCCCACACTGGGCACTACTCTGCAACCAGCCTAGAGGCCTCAGATGGGTCTACACAGCTCAGCGAGGTGTTAAATGCAGGCTGGAGGCTTCAGGGTTAATCTTGCATAACATCTGTCCCCCCTGGAGTGTCTGTGTATTAGAGCCCGCACCTGTCCCCCCCCCGGAGTGTCTGTATTAGAGTATTAGAGCCCCGCACCTGCCCCCCCGGGAGTGTCTGTATTAGAGCCCCGCACCTGCCCCCCCGGGAGTGTCTGTATTAGAGCCCCGCACCTGCCCCCCCGGAGTGTCTGTATTAGAGCCCCGCACCTGCCCCCCGGAGTGTCTGTATTAGAGCCCCGCCCTGTCCCCCCGGAGTGTCTGTATTAGAGCCCCGCACCTGCCCCCCCGGGAGTGTCTGTATTAGAGCCCCGCACCTGTCCCCCCCGGGAGTGTCTGTATTAGAGCCCCGCACCTGCCCCCCCCGGAGTGTCTGTATTAGAGCCCCGCACCTGTCCCCCCGGAGTGTCTGTATTAGAGCCCCGCACCTGTCCCCCGGAGTGTCTGTATTAGAGCCCCGCACCTGTCCCCCCGGAGTGTCTGTATTAGAGCCCCGCACCTGCCCCCCCGGAGTGTCTGTATTAGAGCCCCGCACCTGTCCCCCCCCCGGAGTGTCTGTATTAGAGCCCCGCACCTGTCCCCCCCGGAGTGTCTGTATTAGAGCCCCGCACCTGTCCCCCCCGGAGTGTCTGTATTAGAGTATAGAGCCCCGCACCTGTCCCCCCCCGGAGTGTCTGTATTAGAGCCCCCGACCTGTCCCCCCCCGGAGTGTCTGTATTAGAGCCCCGCACCTGTCCCCCGGAGTGTTCTGTATTAGAGCCCCGCACCTGTCCCCCGGAGTGTCTGTATTAGAGCCCCGCACCTGTCCCCCCCGGAGTGTCTGTATTAGAGCCCCGCACCTGTCCCCCCGGAGTGTCTGTATTAGAGTATTAGAGCCCCGCACCTGTCCCCCCGGAGTGTCTGTATTAGAGCCCCGCACCTGTCCCCCCGGAGTGTCTGTATTAGAGCCCCGCACCTGTCCCCCCCCGAGTGTCTGTATTAGAGTATTAGAGCCCCGCACCTGTCCCCCCCCGGGAGTGTCTGTATTAGAGCCCCGCACCTGCCCCCCCCGGAGTGTCTGTATTAGAGCCCCGCACCTGTCCCCCAGGAGTGTCTGTATTAGAGCCCCGCACCTGCCCCCCCGGAGTGTCTGTATTAGAGCCCCGCACCTGTCCCCCCCGGAGTGTCTGTGTATTAGAGCCCCGCACCTGTCCCCCCGGAGTGTCTGTATTAGAGCCCCGCACCTGTCCCCCGGAGAAGTGTTCTGTATTAGAGCCCCGCACCTGCCCCCCCCGGAGTGTCTGTATTAGAGCCCCGCACCTGTCCCCCCCGGAGTGTCTGTATTAGAGCCCCGCACCTGTCCCCCCGAGTGTCTGTATTAGAGCCCCGCACCTGTCCCCCCCCCGGAGTGTCTGTATTAGAGCCCCGCACCTGTCCCCCCGGAGTGTCTGTATTAGAGCCCCGCACCTGTCCCCCCCCGGAGTGTCTGTGTATTAGAGCCCCGCACCTGCCCCCCCGGAGTGTCTGTATTAGAGCCCGCACCTGCCCCCCGGAGTGTCTGTATTAGAGCCCCGCACCTGCCCCCCCGGAGTGTCTGTATTAGAGCCCCGCACCTGCCCCCCCGGAGTGTCTGTATTAGAGCCCCGCACCTGCCCCCCCCGGAGTGTCTGTATTAGAGCCCCGCACCTGTCCCCCCCCCGGAGTGTCTGTATTAGAGCCCCGCACCTGTCCCCCCCCGGAGTGTCTGTGTATAGAGCCCCGCACCTGTCCCCCCCGGAGTGTCTGTATTAGAGTATTAGAGCCCCGCACCTGTCCCCCCCCGGAGTGTCTGTATTAGAGCCCCGCACCTGTCCCCCCGGAGTGTCTGTATTAGAGCCCCGCACCTGTCCCCCCCGGAGTGTCTGTATTAGAGCCCCGCACCTGTCCCCCGGAGTGTCTGTATTAGAGCCCCGCACCTGCCCCCCCCGGAGTGTCTGTATTAGAGCCCCGCACCTGCCCCCCCGGAGTGTCTGTATTAGAGCCCCGCACCTGCCCCCCCCGGAGTGTTCTGTATTAGAGCCCCGCACCTGTCCCCCCCCGAGTGTCTGTGTATTAGAGCCCCGCACCTGTCCCCCCCGGAGTGTCTGTATTAGAGCCCGCACCTGCCCCCCGGAGTGTCTGTATTAGAGCCCCGCACCTGCCCCCCCCGGAGTGTCTGTGTATTAGAGCCCCGCACCTGTCCCCCCGGAGTGTCTGTATTAGAGCCCCGCACCTGTCCCCCCGGAGTGTCTGTATTAGAGCCCCGCACCTGCCCCCCGGAGTGTCTGTATTAGAGCCCCGCACCTGTCCCCCCCGGAGTGTCTGTATTAGAGCCCCGCACCTGTCCCCCCGGAGTGTCTGTATTAGAGCCCCGCACCTGCCCCCCCCCAGAGTGTCTGTATTAGAGCCCCCAACCTGCCCCCCCGGAGTGTCTGTATTAGAGCCCCGCACCTGTCCCCCGGAGTGTCTGTATTAGAGCCCCGCACCTGTCCCCCCCGGAGTGTCTGTATTAGAGCCCCGCATCTGTCCCCCCCGGAGTGTCTGTATTAGAGCCCCGCATCTGTCCCCCCCGGAGTGTCTGTATTAGAGCCCCGCACCTGCCCCCCCGGAGTGTCTGTATTAGAGCCCCGCACCTGCCCCCCCGGAGTGTCTGTATTAGAGCCCCGCACCTGTCCCCCCCCGGAGTGTCTGTATTAGAGCCCCGCAGGGGGGATGCATGATGGGGGGTGCATGTAGGGGGCGCATGGAGGGGGATGCATGGGAGGGGGGATGCATGGGGAGGGGGCGCATGGTGGGGGTGCATGTAGGGGGCGCATGGAGGGGGATGCATGGTGGGGGGATGCATGGAGGAGGGGGATGCATGGGGAGGGGGGATGCATGGGGGAGGGGGGATGCATGGTGGGGGATGCATGGAGGAGGGGGATGCATGGGGGAGGGATGCATGGAGGGGGATGCATGGTGGGGGGATGCATGGAGGCAGGGGGGATGCATGGGGGAGGGGGGATGCATGGTGGGGGGATGCATGGTGGGGGGATGCATGGGGGAGGAGGGTCGCGTGGGGAGGGGCAGGTTTCAGGATCAATAGATTTTGTGTTAGAAATGTCTGATTGTTTAAACAGTTTTTTTATTGACATTATTCTGTCATCAATAAGAAGAACCCGGGGAATAAGAAGTTAATTTCTCGCCTGAATAAAGAGCAGCTTCATATAAAGACTCTTTCTAAGCCACTAACTGTCAATCTGGTCCGTGTACTGCACTGATTGGCCACATTGTGAAATAGAGGCGGGCTCTCGTGATTGGCGGACCCTCGCCATACAGAGGGCGGTACCCTGTCATATCCTCCAGTTCTATTGGGCGTCCCGCTAGAGGGCGGAGAAAGCAGCGGGCAGAGTGCAGCGGCCGGTTACCGTGGAAACAGGTACACACTTTGCACGGCTTCCGGTAACAAGTTCCCAGCATTCCCTGCGCGCGGCTCCCCGGTACCTAAACACCGGCGCCGCGAGATCAGCCCGGAAATAAACACCGAGAGACCCCGGGTAATACAGACCGAGAGACGCCGGGTAATACACACCGAGAGACGCCGGGTAATACACACCGAGAGACACCGGGTAATACAGACCGAGAGGCGCCGGGTAATACAGACCGAGAGACGCCGGGTAATACAGACCGAGAGGCGCCGGGTAATACAGACCGAGAGACGCCGGGTAATACACACCGAGAGACGCCGGGTAATACACACCGAGAGACGCCGGGTAATACACGCCGAGAGACGCCGGGTAATACAGACCGAGAGACGCCGGGTAATACAGACCGAGAGACGCCGGGTAATACAGACCGAGAGGCGCCGGGTAATACAGACCGAGAGACGCCGGGTAATACAGACCGAGAGACGCCGGGTAATACAGACCGAGAGACGCCGGGTAATACAGACCGAGAGACGCCGGGTAATACAGACCGAGAGACGCCGGGTAATACAGACCGAGAGACGCCGGGTAATACAGACCGAGAGACGCCGGGTAATACAGACCGAGAGACGCCGGGTAATACAGACCGAGAGGCGCCGGGTAATACACGCCGAGAGACGCCGGGTAATACAGACCGAGAGACGCCGGGTAATACAGACCGAGAGACGCCGGGTAATACAGACCGAGAGACGCCGGGTAATACAGACCGAGAGACGCCGGGTAATACAGACCGAGAGACGCCGGGTAATACAGACCGAGAGACGCCGGGTAATACAGACCGAGAGACGCCGGGTAATACACACAGAGACGCCGGGTAATACACACAGAGACGCCGGGTAATACAGACCGAGAGACGCCGGGTAATACAGACCGAGAGACGCCGGGTAATACAGACCGAGAGACGCCGGGTAATACAGACCGAGAGACGCCGGGTAATACAGACCGAGAGACGTCGGGTAATACAGACCGAGAGGCGCCGGGTAATACAGACCGAGAGGCGCCGGGTAATACACACAGAGACGCCGGGTAATACACACGAGAGACGCGGGTAATACAGACCGAGAGACGCCGGGTAATACAGACCGAGAGACGCCGGGTAATACAGACCGAGAGACGCCGGGTAATACAGACCGAGAGACGCCGGGTAATACAGACCGAGAGACGCCGGGTAATACAGACCGAGAGACGCCGGGTAATACAGACCGAGAGACGCCGGGTAATACAGACCGAGAGACGCCGGGTAATACAGACCGAGAGACGCCGGGTAATACAGACCGAGAGACGCCGGGTAATACAGACCGAGAGACGCCGGGTAATACACACCGAGAGACGCCGGGTAATACACACCGAGAGACGCCGGGTAATACACACCGAGAGACGCCGGTAATACAGACCGAGAGACGCCGGGTAATACACACCGAGAGACGCCGGGGTAATACACACCGAGAGACCCGGGTAATAGGCGCTGGGGGTAATACCACACCGAGAGACCGGGTAATACACACCGAGAGACGCCGGGTAATACAGACCGAGAGACGCCGGGTAATACACACCGAGAGACGCCGGGTAATACAGACCGAGAGACGCCGGGTAATACACACCGAGAGACGCCGGGTAATACAGACCGAGAGACGCCGGGTAATACAGACCGAGAGACGCCGGGTAATACAGACCGAGAGACGCCGCCGGGTAATACAGACCGAGAGACGCCGGGTAATACAGACCGAGAGACGCCGGGTAATACAGACCGAGAGACGCCGGTAATACACACCGAGAGACGCCGGGTAATACACACCGAGAGACGCCGGGTAATACACACCGAGAGACGCCGGGTAATACACACCGAGAGACGCCGGGTAATACACACCGAGAGACGCCGGGTAATACACACCGAGAGACGCCGGGTAATACAGACCGAGAGACGCCGGGTAATACACACCGAGAGACGCCGGGTAATACACACCGAGAGACGCCGGGTAATACAGACGGAGAGACCCGGGTAATACAGACGGGAGAGGCGCCGGGTAATACACACCGAGAGACCCCGGGTAATACAGACGGGAGAGACCCCGGGTAATACAGACGGGAGAGACCCCGGGTAATACAGACGGAGAGGACGCCGGGTAATACAGACGGGAGAGACCCCGGGTAATACAGACCGAGAGACCCCGGGTAATTACAGACCGAGAGACGCCGGGTAATACAGACGGGAGAGGCGCCGGGTAATACACACCGAGAGGCGCCGGGTAATACACACCGAGAGGCGCCGGGTAAACACACGAGAGACCCCGGGTTAATACAGACCGAGAGACGCCGGGTAATACAGACCGAGAGACGCCGGGTAATACAGACCGAGAGACGCCGGGTAATACAGACCGAGAGACGCCGGGTAATACAGACCGAGAGGCGCCGGGTAATACACACCGAGAGGCGCCGGGTAATACACACCGAGAGACGCCGGGTAATACACACCGAGAGACCCCGGGTAATACACACCGAGAGACCCCGGGTAATAGGCGCCGGGTAATACAGACCGAGAGACCCCGGGTAATACAGACGGGAGAGACCCCGGGTAATACAGACGGGAGAGACCCCGGGTAATACAGACGGGAGAGGCGCCGGGTAATACACGCCGAGAGACGCCGGGTAATACACGCCGAGAGGCGCCGGGTAATACACGCCGAGAGGCGCCGGGTAATACACACCGAGAGGCGCCGGGTAATACACACCGAGAGACGCCGGGTAATACAGACCGAGAGACGCCGGGTATACACCACGAGAGGCGCCGGGTAATACAGACCGAGAGACGCCGGGTAATACAGACCGAGAGGCGCCGGGTAATACAGACCGAGAGACGCCGGGTATACAGACCGAGAGACGCCGGGTAATACAGACCAGAGAGACGCCGGGTAATACACACCGAGAGACGCCGGGTAATACACACCGAGAGACGCCGGGTAATACACACACCGAGAGACGCCGGGTAATACAGACCGAGAGACGCCGGGTAATACAGACCGAGAGACGCCGGGTAATACAGACCGGAGGACGCCGGGTAATACAGACCGAGAGACGCCGGGTAATACCAGACCGAGAGACGCCGGGTAATACAGACCGAGAGACGCCGGGTAATACAGACCGAGAGACGCCGGGTAATACAGACCGAGAGACGCGGGTAATACAGACCGAGAGACCCTGGGTAATACACACCTAGAGGCGCCGGGTAATACAGACCGAGAAGACCCGGGTAATACAGACCGAGAGACGCCGGGTAATACAGACCGGAGACGCCGGTAATACAGACCGAGAGACGCCGGGTAATACACACCTAGAGGCGCCGGGTAATACAGACCGAGAGACGCCGGGTAATACAGACCGAGAGACGCCGGGTAATACAGACCGAGAGACGCCGGGTAATACAGACCGAGAGACGCCGGGTAATACAGACCGAGACGCCGGGTAATACAGACCGAGAGAGCGCCGGGTAATACAGACCGAGAGACGCCGGGTAATACAGACCGAGAGACGCCGGGTAATACAGACCGAGAGACGCCGGGTAATACAGACCGAGAGGCGCCGGGTAATACACACAGAGACGCCGGGTAATACACACAGAGACGCCGGGTAATACAGACCGAGAGACGCCGGGTAATACAGACCGAGAGACGCCGGGTAATACAGACCGAGAGACGCCGGGTATACACGACCGAGAGACGCCGGGTAATACAGACCGAGAGACGCCGGGTAATACAGACCGAGAGACGCGGGTAATACAGACCGAGAGACGCCGGGTAATACAGACCGAGAGACGCCGGGTAATACAGACCGAGAGGCGCCGGGTAATACAGACCGAGAGACGCCGGGTAATACAGACCGAGAGACGCCGGGTAATACAGACCGAGAGACGCGGGTAATACAGACGAGAGAGACCGAGGGGAGATAGGCCGGGTAATAAGACCGAGAGAAGGTCCGACCGAGAGACGCCGGGTAATACAGACCGAGACGCGGGGTATACAGACGAGAGGCGCGCGGGTAATACACACCAGACGCCGGGGATGAATACGAAGCCGCCGGGTAATACGGGTAAGAGGCGCCGGTAATACAGACCGAGAGTACCAGGTTTACCGAGAGAGACGGGGTAAGGACGGACGCGTCCGGTAATACAGACCGAGAGACGCGGGTAATACAGACCGAGAGACGCCGGGTAATACAGACCGAGAGACGCCGGGTAATACAGACCGAGAGACGCCGGGTAATACAGACCGAGAGACGCCGGGTAATACAGACCGAGAGACGCCGGGTAATACACACGAGACGCGGGTAATACACACCGAGAGACGCCGGGTAATACAGCCGAGAGACGCCGGGTAATACAGACCGAGAGACGCCGGGTAATACAGACCGAGAGACGCGGGTAATACAGACGAGAGACGCCGGGTAATACACACCGAGAGGCGCCGGGTAATACACACCGAGAGGCGCCGGGTAATACACCCAGAGACGCCGGGTAATACACACCGAGACGCCGGGTAATACGACCGCGAGAGACGCCGGGTAATACAGACCGAGAGACGCCGGGTAATACAGACCGAGAGGCGCCGGTAATACAGACGAGAGACGCCGGGTAATACAGACCGAGAGACGCCGGGTAATACAGACCGAGAGACGCCGGGTAATACAGACCGAGAGACGCCGGGTAATACAGACCGAGAGACGCCGGGTAATACAGACCGAGAGACCGCGGGTAATACACACCGAGAGAGACGCCGGGTAATACAGACCGAGAGACGCCGGGTAATACACACCGAGAGAGACGCCGGGTAATACACACCGAGAGCCCCGGGTAATAGGCGCTGGTAATACACACCGAGAGACGCCGGGTAATACACACCGAGAGACGCGCGGGTAATACACACCGAGAGACGCCGGGTAATACACCCGAGAGACGCCGGGTAATACACACCGAGAGACGCCGGGTAATACCACGCGAGAGACGCCGGGTAATACACACCGAGAGACGCCGGGTAATACAGACCGAGAGACGCCGGGTAATACACACCGAGAGACGCCGGGTAATACAGACCGAGAGACGCCGGGTAATACAGACCGAGAGACGCCGGGTAATACAGACCGAGAGACGCCGGGTAATACAGACCGAGAGACGCCGGGTAATACAGACCGAGAGACGCCGGGTAATACAGACCGAGAGACGCCGGGTAATACAGACCGAGAGACGCCGGGTAATACAGACCGAGAGACGCCGGGTAATACACACCGAGAGACGCCGGGTAATACACACCGAGAGACGCCGGGTAATACACACCGAGAGACGCCGGGTAATACACACCGAGAGACGCCGGGTAATACACACCGAGAGACGCCGGGTAATACAGACGGGAGAGACCCCGGGTAATACAGACGGGAGAGACCCCGGGTAATACAGACGGGAGAGACCCCGGGTAATACAGACGGGAGAGACCCCGGGTAATACAGACGGGAGAGACCCCGGGTAATACAGACGGGAGAGACCGCCGGGTAATACAGACGGGAGAGCCCCGGGTAATACAGACGGAGAGACCCCGGGTAATACAGACGGGAGAGACCCCGGGTAATACAGACGGGAGAGACCCCGGGTAATACAGACGGGAGAGACCCCGGGTAATACAGACGGGAGAGGCGCCGGGTAATACACACCGAGAGGCGCCGGGTAATACACACCGAGAGGCGCCGGGTAATACACACCGAGAGACCCCGGGTAATACAGACCGAGAGACGCCGGGTAATACAGACCGAGAGACGCCGGGTAATACAGACCGAGAGACGCCGGGTAATACAGACCGAGAGGCGCCGGGTAATACACACCGAGAGGCGCCGGGTAATACACACCGAGAGACGCCGGGTAATACACACCGAGAGACCCCGGGTAATACACACCGAGAGACCCCGGGTAATAGGCGCCGGGTAATACAGACCGAGAGACCCCGGGTAATACAGACGGGAGAGACCCCGGGTAATACAGACGGGAGAGACCCCGGGTAATACAGACGGGAGAGGCGCCGGGTAATACACACCGAGAGGCGCCGGGTAATACACACCGAGAGGCGCCGGGTAATACACATCGAGAGACCCCGGGTAATACACACCGAGAGGCGCCGGGTAATAGGCGCCGGGTAATACACACCGAGAGGCGCCGGGTAATACACACCGAGAGGCGCCGGGTAATACACACCGAGAGGCGCCGGGTAATACACACCGAGAGACCCCGGGAAATACACACCGAGAGACGCCGGGTAATACACACCGAGAGACGCCGGGTAATACACACCGAGAGACGCCGGGTAATACAGACCGAGAGGCGCCGGGTAATACAGACCGAGAGGCGCCGGGTAATACAGACCGAGAGGCGCCGGGTAATACAGACCGAGAGACCCCGGGTAATACACACCGAGAGACGCGCGGTAATACACACCGAGAGACGCCGGGTAATACAGACCGAGAGACGCCGGGTAATACAGACCGAGAGACGCCGGGTAATACAGACCGAGAGACGCCTGGTAATACAGACCGAGAGACGCCTGGTAATACAGACCGAGAGGCGCCGGGTAATACAGACCGAGAGGCGCCGGGTAATACAGACCGAGAGGCGCCGGGTAATACAGACCGAGAGACGCCGCGGGTAATACAGACCGAGAGACGCCTGGTAATACAGACCGAGAGGCGCCGGGTAATACAGACCGAGAGACGCCGGGTAATACACACCGAGAGGCGCCGGGTAATACAGACCGAGAGGCGCCGGGTAATACAGACCGAGAGGCGCCGGGTAATACAGACCGAGAGGCGCCGGGTAATACAGACCGAGAGGCGCCGGGTAATACAGACCGAGAGGCGCCGGGTAATACAGACCGAGAGACCCCGGGTAATACACACCGAGAGACGCCGGGTAATACACACCGAGAGACGCCGGGTAATACAGACCGAGAGACGCCGGGTAATACAGACCGAGAGGCGCCGGGTAATACACACAGAGACGCCGGGTAATACACACAGAGACGCCGGGTAATACAGGCCGAGAGACGCCGGGTAATACAGGCCGAGAGACGCCGGGTAATACAGACCGAGAGGCGCCGGGTAATACACACCGAGAGACCCCGGGTAATACACACCGAGAGACGCCGGTAATACAGACCGAGAAACGCCGGTAATACAGACCGAGAGACGCCGGGTAATACAGACCGAGAGGCGCCGGGTAATACACACAGAGACGCCGGGTAATACACACAGACGCCGGGTAATACAGGCCGAGAGACCCGGGTAATACAGGCCGAGAGACGCCGGGTAATACAGGCCGAGAGACGCCGGGTAATACACACCGAGAGGCGCCGGGTAATACAGACCGAGAGGCGCCGGGTAATACACACCGAGAGACCCCGGGTAATACACACCGAGAGACGCCGGGTAATACAGACCGAGAGACGCCGGGTAATACAGACCGAGAGACGCCTGGTAATACAGACCGAGAGACGCCTGGTAATACAGACCGAGAGGCGCCGGGTAATACAGACCGAGAGACGCGGGTAATACAGACCGAGAGACGCCGGGTAATACAGACCGAGAGGCGCCGGGTAATACAGGCCGAGAGACGCCGGGTAATACAGACCGAGAGGCGCCGGGTAATACACACCGAGAGGCGCCGGGTAATACACACCGAGAGGCGCCGGGTAATACAGACCGAGAGGCGGCAGGGTAATACAGACCGAGAGGCGCCGGGTAATACAGACCGAGAGACGCCGGGTAATACAGACCGAGAGACGCCGGGTAATACAGACCGAGAGACGCCGGGTAATACAGACCGAGAGACGCCGGGTAATACAGACCGAGAGACGCCGGGTAATACACACCGAGAGGCGCCGGGTAATACAGACCGAGAGGCGCCGGGTAATACAGACCGAGAGGCGCCGGGTAATACAGACCGAGAGACGCCGGGTAATACAGACCGAGAGACGCCGGGTAATACAGACCGAGAGACGCCGGGTAATACAGACCGAGAGACGCCGGGTAATACAGACCGAGAGACGCCGGGTAATACAGACCGAGAGGCGCCGGGTAATACACACAGAGACGCCGGGTAATACAGGCCGAGAGACGCCGGGTAATACAGGCCGAGAGACGCCGGGTAATACAGGCCGAGAGACGCCGGGTAATACAGGCCGAGAGACGCCGGGTAATACAGGCCGAGAGACGCCGGGTAATACAGGCCGAGAGACGCCGGGTAATACAGGCCGAGAGACGCCGGGTAATACACGCCGAGAGGCGCCGGAACCACTGGTCGTATTTCTTTGTGTTTGGTTGGTTTATCGCGGGTTGCGTGTCGCGATTTGTGGGTTGCGTGTCGAGGGTTGTTATTTGCGGGTTCCGTTTCTCGGCTTGTTTCGCGGGTTGCATTTCGAGGTTGCGTGTCACGGGTTGCGTTTCTCAGGTTGTTTTCGCGGGTTGCGTTTCGAGGTTGCGTGTCGTGGGTTGCTATTGGTTGCGTTTTTTGCGGGTTTCGCGGGTTGCGTTTCGCGAGTTGCTATTTGCTGGTTACGTTTTTTTGCGGGTTGTTTCGTGGGTTGCGTTTCGAGGTTGCGTGTCGCGGGTTGCGTTTCGAGGTTGCATTTCGGGCACACGTTGATGTTTGTCTATTTCTCTGTGTTAACCCCTTGTGTCCATAATTGCAGCCGCGGGATCCAGTGCATGGGATCCTGATACGGTGAGAACATGAGCGTCCCCGAGGTGGAGGATCACATCTCCCAGAAATATGACATCAAGAAGCGCCTGGGGAAAGGGGTGAGTGAGCCGTCCCTCTGTCTGTCTGAGGAAAGGGGTGAGTGAGCCGTCCCTCTGTCTGTCTGAGGAAAGGGGTGAGTGAGCCATCCCTCTGTCTGTCTGGGGAAAGGGGTGAGTGAGCCGTCCCTCTGTCTGTCTGGGGAAAGGGGTGAGTGAGCCGTCCCTCTGTCTGTCTGAGGAAAGGGGTGAGTGAGCCATCCCTCTGTCTGGGGAAAGGGGTGAGTGAGCCGTCCCTCTGTCTGTCTGGGGAAAGGGGTGAGTGAGCCGTCCCTCTGTCTGTCTGAGGAAAGGGGTGAGTGAGCCGTCCCGCTGTCTGTCTGAGGAAAGGGGTGAGTGAGCCGTCCCTCTGTCTGTCTGGGGAAAGGGGTGAGTGAGCCGTCCCTCTGTCTGTCTGAGGAAAGGGGTGAGTGAGCCGTCCGTCCGTCTGTCTGTCTGTCTGGGGAAAGGGGTGAGTGAGCCGTCCCTCTCTGGGGGGTCCATTATATTTATTCAGGCCATCAGCTGTCATCGCTTCTCATTGGAGGAAGCTGATTGGTTGTATAAAGGGTGTGGTAGGCGGAGTTTCCCTGGTGGTTGCCCCTCCCCTCAGGAGGCAGAATTAGCTTTGGGGTAACTCTCGCGTGTCCCCCCCCCCCCCCCCCCGTCAGGCTTACGGCATCGTGTGGAAAGCCATTGATCGGAAAACCGGGGAGATCGTCGCTGTGAAGAAAATCTTCGATGCATTTAGAAACCGGACAGACGCTCAGGTAGGAGATTCTTTCACCCGCTGCCCCCCACCCAACTGCCCCTTAACCCTCACCTGCCCTTTAACCCTTTCCTTATCAAGGTCGATATAACTTGATTTTTGCATTGGAAGACATTAAAAAGCAAATTAAACAAAGATTAGTGCGCCCCCTCTGGACAAATCGTATCCACGGTCTTATCTCCCTCCTTTTCACTCTAACTGTAAACAAGCTGCAAGGAGCAGCCCCTAACCTCACTGTAACAAACTTTACTGTCACGTTCCAGCAGCCAGGGATTTGTCAGAATACAGGGAGAGCTGTGGGGTCAGTCATTACTGTGCAGGGTTAAGATTCAGGGTGTTATAATGAGTGTTAATCCCTGTACAGTACAGATACAAGGTGTTGCTGTAATTGCCATACACAGGCATTATGCAGCACATACAGATACAAGATGTTGCTGTAATTACCATACACAGGCATTATGCGGCACACACAGATACAAGGTGTTGCTGTAATTGCCACACACAGGCATTATGCAGCACATACAGATACAAGGTGTTACTGTAATTGTCATACACAGGCATTATGCAGCACATACAGATACAAGGTGTTGCTGTCATTGCCATACACAGGCATTATGCAGCACATACAGATACAAAGTGTTGCTGTAATTGCCATACACAGGCATTATGCAGCACATACAGATACAAGGTGTTGCTGTAATTGCCATACACAGGCATTATGCAGCACATACAGATACAAAGTGTTGCTGTAATTGCCATACACAGGCATTATGCGGCACATACAGATACAAGGTGTTGCTGTCATTGCCATACACAGGCATTATGCGGCACATACAGATACAAGGTGTTGCTGTCATTGCCATACACAGGCATTATGCAGCACATACAGATACAAAGTGTTGCTGTAATTGCCATACACAGGCATTATGCAGCACATACAGATACAAGGTGTTGCTGTAATTGCTATACACAGGCATTATGCAGCACATACAGATACAAGGTGTTGCTGTAATTGCTATACACAGGCATTATGCAGCACATACAGATACAAGGTGTTGCTGTAATTGCCATACACAGGCATTATGCGCCACATACAGATACAAGGTGTTGCTGTAATTGCCACACACAGGCATTATGCAGCACATACAGATACAAGGTGTTGCTGTAATTGCTATACACGGGCATTATGCGGCACATACAGATACAAGGTGTTGCTGTAATTGCCACACACAGGCATTATGCGCCACATACAGATACAAGGTGTTGCTGTAATTGCCATACACAGGCATTATGCGCCACATACAGATACAAGGTGTTGCTGTAATTGCCACACACAGGCATTATGCAGCACATACAGATACAAGGTGTTGCTGTAATTGCCATACACAGGCATTATGCGCCACATACAGATACAAGGTGTTGCTGTAATTGCCACACACAGGCATTATGCAGCACATACAGATACAAGGTGTTGCTGTAATTGCTACACACAGGCATTATGCAGCACATACAGATATTGCATTGCTAATCATCTCATTCTGATCACTACAAACCCCCATAAGCAGGAGATCTCACCATTTTATTATCTGCCTGTATGCTGATAATACAGACCCCGCTTCCCATGTTATTATAGCCGGAATATTCTGTTTATTTTTAAGTACCTTTTCCCTGTTACGGTTTTCATACAGTAACCGCCTGTTCCTATGCTGTGGGTAAAATCTCATTTTTTAATTTGTCATTGAGTGACTTGACGTCCTTTGTTCAGTCCTGTTACGGAGCAGGTCGCCAGTGATTTGCTCGCTCAGGGCCTCTGTGTATTTTAGGTTACCGTATCCCCCCCCCCCCTCTTGCTGTCTTTCCTCCATAAATGCTGACTCTGCGCTTTGCTTTGCAGAGGACGTTTCGGGAGATCATGTTCCTGCAGGTAAGAGTCGCAGCCTTGGTGGGTTACGTGCGTTTTAACGGTTAGATGTCCGGTCGCCTCTCGCCGTTTCCCGTGTCAGGTATCCCGGTCCCGCTCCACTATATAACGGCTGCTTGTTCATGGAGGAGTAACCTGAAAAATCCGTATCCGACCTCGTGCGTCAGCGGAAAAGTGACAGCAATGACGTAACAAGAGCTAAAACCTGGCGCATTCCTCGGTAATTCCTCAGAAAATGAGTATGAGCGTGAAGATTATTCATTGCTGGTTGATGGGACATGTAGTCCTCATATCTTCACCCCGGGTCACGCGTGAAGATTATTCATTGCTGGATCATGGAACATGTAGTCCTCCATATCTTCACCCCGGGTCACGCGTGAAGGTTATTCATTGCTGGTTGATGGGACATGTAGTCCTCATATCTTCACCCCGGGTCACGCGTGAAGGTTATTCATTGCTGGTTGATGGGACATGTAGTCCTCCATATCTTCACCTCGGGTCACACGTGAAGGTTATTCATTGCTGGTTGATGGGACATGTAGTCCTCATATCTTCACCCCGGGTCACGCGTGAAGGTTATTCATTGCTGGTTGATGGGACATGTAGTCCTCCATATCTTCACCCCGGGTCACGCGTGAAGGTTATTCATTGCTGGTTGATGGGACATGTAGTCCTCCATATCTTCACCTCGGGTCACACGTGAAGGTTTCCTGCAGCCGCATTTCTCAGACCTCCTTTTTATTGTTATTTTCCTGCAGGAATTTGGGGAACACCCGAATATCATCAAATTACTGAACGTCATCCGCGCGCAGAACGACAAGGACATCTACCTGGTGTTTGAGTATATGGGTAAGAGGGGGGGGGGGCGGTGCACCAGGGAGTGATCACATGTATGATCTAATATTATGGGGTGTATATGAGTATTCCTGGCGTCTGAACACCTGCTGGGTATGTTTTTGCACAGGGAGTTATTGGGGTGAGCCGCCCGTTCTGCGCGCAGGGAGTTATTGGGGTGAGCCGACCCGGTTCTGCGCGCAGGGAGTTATTGGGGTGAGCCGCCCTGGTTCTGTGCGCAGGGAGTTATTGGGGTGAGCCAACCCGGTTCTGCGCGCAGGGAGTTATTGGGGTGAGCCGCCCTGGTTCTGTGCGCAGGGAGTTATTGGGGTGAGCCGACCCGGTTCTGCGCGCAGGGAGTTATTGGGGTGAGCCGACTCGGTTCTGCGCGCAGGGAGTTATTGGGGTGAGCCGACCCGGTTCTGCGCGCAGGGAGTTATTGGGGTGAGCCGACCCGGTTCTGCGCGCAGGGAGTTATTGGGGTGAGCCGCCCTGGTTCTGCGCGCAGGGAGTTATTGGGGTGAGCCTCCCCGTTCTGCGCGCAGGGAGTTATTGTTGCGCCGTTCGTGTACAAAGTGTCCATTAACCTGTCGTGAGATAAAACCTCCACGTCTGAGATAAGATGCTGATCCTGATCTCCATCTCTCCGTGCTGTGCCTTGCTGCTCCCCGCGCCCTCTGACCTGCACACATTGATCAGGGACACGCAGTGTGTGTTTGTGTTTTGTCGAATTTAGACACTCGGGTCTGTGATCAACCTGACCATAAAATGTGACGTGCGAGAAAAGGGTATTTATGATCAGGAGGGGAGAGGACACGCACGGGCGCAGAGACGCGCACACAGACGTGCACGCAGACACGCACGCACGCACGCACGCACACACACACACACTCCTCTCCCTCCCTTCTGATACATGAGCTCTATACCTGATGATAGTGAAGTGTCTAATAAAGCGCAGGCATGCTGTGTAAAGGTCAGGGTTCGTGTGTACTCGCTGTGCTGCGCAGGCATGCTGTGTAAAGGTCGGGGTTCGCGTGTACTCGCTGCGCTGTTGAGGCATGTTTTGTAAAGGTCGGGGTTCACGTGTACTCGCTGTGTTGTGTCTGTGTAGGTGGAGCATATCTTTATATAGAGGTATATGGGCAATGCTCTGCTATAAGGGGACCGCCCCCTGCGTCCTGCGTGGTCAGATGCTGGTCCCGTGCGTTCGCCGAGGTCACATGGTGTGGCCGGGGAAAGGCCTGTGTTTGCGCATATCGAGCTGACATACGCTGTATCTGTGCGTGAGACCTGACCCGGCGTGCGCAGCCCTAATGCAGGGTATATTATGGAGGGCTGCGCTGCCCACACTCGCATTCCACGGACACGCCGCTCAGCATGGCCTGGATACCGAGGCTCATATAGCATTGCTTATAAAGTTATTATAGCGCCTGCAGACTTCGCAGCGCTGTACAACACATGACATCACAAATCTATAGTAAGTGTGACGGAAACGCTCTTGCCCGCCTGTGCTGCTCTCCAGACACTGTCCTTTACGCAGATCGGCCCGGCTGTAGAGTTGTTTGGAAGTCAGTGCCCCGAGCCGCCTGATCACCTGCCTGCGACCCGCTGCATCGGACCCGTTGCCTCTTTGGATGAATTTCCAGATGGCCGATCCGTGCCTTCCGAGGGTGATTGTGAGTCACCTGAATCAGACACCAGGCAGGCTGTGTGTTCAAACAGGATCAACTGCTTTAATCAGGGACACACGGACACACACATACACACTTTACATAGAACCCCCCCCCCCTAGAAACTGCTGGGGGGGGGCCCAACCAGACTGAAACAGATAATTGGACAACGTTTGCTTTTTTGAAGGTGAAACCTAATTAGATTCAGGTACAGACAGCGAGAACTTTCTAAATGGATTGAAACAATGGCGTTTAACAAATAGATTCCAGGTTAAACAGGCAGCGCTTGTCAAACAGCGAAGGTTGTTTTTGAGGAGCTGTTAATCCGATATTTCCACCTTCCTGAGAGCAGGGTTACTGGCAGTCTAATCTGATCATCAGATAGTAACAGACAATGAAATTTTTTGCATAATCTCAATCATAGGAACATTCTGCACACAAGAGAGGGCAATGGGCCAATATTGAGTCATGCACCCTGCAAACCCATCTGCATGCCCATGCACCCAAAGTCCAATTGACGCACGTCACAAGCACCATGACGGGTCCATGACAGTAAGGTCCCGCTGTCTATCTAAAATCTGCGTAAAGAGCCGCGCGCGCACACCTGGAGCCCCCCCCCCCCGGCTGACCCTGCACCAAGGGTGCGCTGTGTAAGGTGATGCTGGCAGTGTGCTTCTCCCCGGCTCCCAGTCATGGATAGTGCCGGGGGGGGGGGGCTGAGCTAGTGATTTCCCCCCCCCCCCCCTCCCTCCGCGCTCACCATGAGACCCAGAGTGTGTGTGTGTGACTGGCTCCGCTGTGTTTATTCCAGAGACAGACCTTCACGCCGTCATCAAGAAAGGAAACCTCCTGAAGGACATTCACATGCGCTACATCCTCTACCAGCTCCTCAAAGCCACCAAGTTCATCCACTCGGGGAACGTCATCCATCGCGACCAGAAGGTGAGCGCATCGCCTCCCTGCGACAACCTACACCTCCCTGCGACCTGCGCCTCTCTCCCCCCCCCTTCTCTCTCCCCCCTTCTCTCTCCCCCCTTCTCTCTCCCCCTTCTCTCTCCCCCTTCTCTCTCTCCCCATTCTCTCTCTCGCCCCTTCTCTCTCTCGCCCCTTCTCTCTCTCGCCCCTTCTCTCTCTCGCCCCTTCTCTCTCTCGCCCCTTCTCTCTCTCGCCCCTTCTCTCTTCTCGCCCCTTCTCTCTCTCCCCCCTTCTCTCTCTCGCCCCTTCTCTCTCTCCCCCCCTTCTCTCTCTCCCCTTCTCTCTCTCCCCCCTTCTCTTCTCTCCCCTCCTTCTCTCTCTCCCCTCCTTCTCTCTCTCCCCCTTCTCTCTCTCCCCCTTCTTCTCTCTCCCCCTTCTCTCTCTCCCCCTTCTCTCTCTCCCCTCTCTCTCCCCCCTTCTCTCTCCCCCTTCTCTCTCCCCCCTCTCTCTCCCCCCTTCTCCTCCCCCCTTCTCTCTCCCCCCTTCTCCTCTCCCCCCTTCTCTCTCCCCCCCTTCTCTCTCCCCCCTTCTCTCTCCCCCTTCTCTCTCCCCCTTCTCTCTCCCCCTTCTCTCTCCCCTCTCTCTCCCCCCTTCTCTCCCCCTTCTCTCTCCCCTTCTCTCTCCCCCCTTCTCTCTCCCCCCTTCTCTCTCCCCCCTCTCTCTCCCCCCTTCTCTCTCCCCCCTTCTCTCTCCCCCCTCTCTCTCTCCCCCCTCTCTCCCCCTTCTCTCTCCCCCCTTCTCTCTCCCCCCTCTCTCTCCCCCCTCTCTCTCTCCCCTTCTCTCTCTCCCCCCTTCTCTCTCCCCCCTTCTCTCTCCCCCCTTCTCTCTCCCCCTTCTCTCTCCCCCTTCTCTCTCCCCCTTCTCTCTCCCCCCTTCTCTCTCCCCCCTTCTCTCTCCCCCCTTCTCTCTCCCCCCTTCTCTCTCCCCCTTCTCTCTCCCCCTTCTCTCTCCCCCCTTCTCTCTCCCCCCTTCTCTCTCCCCCCTTCTCTCTCCCCCCTTCTCTCTCCCCCCTTCTCTCTCCCCCCTTCTCTCTCCCCCCTTCTCTCTCCCCCCTTCTCTCTCCCCCCTTCTCTCTCTCCCCCTTCTCTCTTCCCCCCTTCTCTCTCCCCCTTCTCTCCCCCCTCTCTCTCCCCCCTTCTCTCTCCCCCTTCTCTCTCCCCCCTTCTCTCTCCCCCTTCTCTTCCCCCTCTCTCTCCCCCCTTCTCTCTCCCCCCTTCTCTCCCCCCTTCTCTCTCCCCCCTTCTCTCTCTCTCTCCCCCTTCTCTCTCTCTCCCCCTTCTCTCTCTCTCCCCCCTTCTCTCTCTCTCCCCCCTTCTCTCTCTCTCCCCCCTTCTCTCTCTCTCCCCCCTTCTCTCTCTCTCCCCTTCTCTCTCTCCCCCCCCTCTCTCTCTCTCCCCCCCTTCTCTCTCTCTCCCCCCCTTCTCTCTCTCTCCCCCCCTTCTCTCTCTCCCCCCCCCCTTCAAATCAAATCAAGCTTTATTGGCAGGACCAAATACATTTTAGCATTGCCAAAGTACAGTCAGGTCCAGAAATATTGGGACATGGACACAATTGTAACATCTTTGGCTCTATACACCACCACAATGGAGTTGGAATGAAACAAACACAATGTGCTTTAACTGCAGACTGTCAGCTTTAATTTGAGGGTATGTACATCCAACTCAGGTGAACGGTGTAGGACTTACAGCAGTTTGCAGATGTGCCCCCACTTGTTAAGGGACCAAAGGTAATGGGACAGAATAATAATCATAAGTCAAACTTTCCCTTCTTAATACTTGGTTACAAATCCTTTGCAGTCAATCACAGCCTGAAGTCTGGAACGCATAGACATCACCAGACGCTGGGTTTCATCCCTGGTGATGCTCTGCCAGGCCTCTACTGCAACTGTCTTCAGTTCCTGCTTGTTGTTGGCGCATTTTCCCTTCAGTTTTGTCTCCAGCAAGTGAAATGCATGCTCAATGGGATTCAGCTCAGGTGATTGACTTGGCCATTGGATAACATTCCACTTCTGTCCCTTCAAAAACTCTTTGGTTGCTTTTGCAGTATGCTTTGGGTCATTGTCCATCTGCACTGTGAAGCGCCGTCCAATGAGTTCTGCAGCATTTGGCTGAATGTGGGCAGATAATATTGCCCCAAACACTTCAGAATTCATCCTGCTGCTTTTGTCAGCGTCACATCATCAATAAATACAAGAGAACCAGTTCCATTGGCAGCCATACATGCCTACGCCATGACACTACCACCACCATGCTTCAATGATGAGGTGGTTTGCTTAGGATCATGAGCAGTTCCTTTCCTTCTCCATACTCTTCTCTTCCCATCATTCTGGTACAAGTTGATCTCGGTCTCATCTGTCCATAGGATCTTGTTCCAGAACTGTGAAGGCTTTGTTAGGTGTTGTTTGGCAAACTCTAATCTGGCCTTCCTGTTTTTGAGGCTCACCAATGGTTTCTTGTGGTGAACCCTCTGTATTCATTCTGGTGAAGTCTAATCTGGATTGTTGACTTTGACACACATACACCTACCTCCTGGAGAGTGTTCTTGATCTGGCCAACTGTTGTGAAGGGTGTTTTCTTCACCAGGGAAAGAATTCTTCGGTCATCCACCACAGTTGTTTTCCGTGGTCTCCCGGGTCTTTTGGTGTTGCTGAGCTCACGGTGCGTTCCTTCTTTTTGAGAATGTTCCATACAGTTGTTTTGGCTACGCCTAATGTTCTTGCTATCTCTCTGATGGGTTTGTTCACTGATAGTGACAGCTCTTTGGATCTCATCTTGAGAGTTGACAGCAACAGATTCCAAATGCAAATAGCACACTTGAAATGAACTCTGGGCCTTTTATCTGCACATTGTAATTGGGGTAATGAGGGAATATCACACACCTGGCCATGGAACAGCTGAGAAGCCAATTGTTCCATTACCTTTGGTCCCTTAACAAGTGGGAGGCACATCTGCAAACTGCTGTAAGTCCTACATCATTCACCTGAGTTGGATGTACATACCCTCAAATTAAAGCTGACAGTCTGCAGTTAAAGAACATTGTGTTTGTTTCATTCCAACTCCATTGTGGTGGTGTATAGAGCCAAAGCTGTTACCATTGTGTCCATATCTCAATATTTCTGGGGAGGAGGGGGGTAGTGGAACATATATATGGGGGGGGGAATGGGCAAGTCCATGGACATTATCAGGGGTACGGGATAATGTGAAGGGGGATGGGGGTGAGTCCGTGTTGGGGATTTATAAATCGAGGATCTCTCATGTTCCTCTCAGTCTGTGACATTCTGTGACGTATTGGGCAGATATTTTCACCACCGACTCCTCTTCTCCCAGTATGATGTGGAGTTTCCTCGTCTCTTCTCCCAGTATGATGTGGAGTTTCCTCGTCTCTTCTCCCAGTATGATGTGGAGTTTCCTCGTCTCTTCTCCCAGTATGATGTGGAGTTTCCTCGTCTCTTCTCCCAGTATGATGTGGAGTTTCCTCGTCTCTTCTATAGAGGTGAAGTCCGGTATGAGAGCGGAGAGTCTCTGGAAGTGAGCGTCCCTCAGTGCTGAGTACTTGGGGCACTGTAGGAGGAAGTGGACCTCATCTTCCAGGGCCTCCTGGTCACAATGCTGGCACAGTCTATTCTCCCAGGGCTTGTAGGTCTGTCTATGCCACCCTGATTCAATTTCCAGGCTGTGGGCGCTCAGTCTGTACCGGCTCAGGATCTGTCTGTCCTTGGGGTCTTGTAGTAGCTCCAGGTATGGGGCCAGTTTGTATTCCCTCTGTAAGGATTGGTAAATGGGGAGTTTCTGGGAGTTTGCTATATCATGTCTCCATTCTCTGATATAGTTTTCCCTGGAATCATTAATTCTAGAATTTAGCTAAGTTAGAATTTTAATAATAAGACTCTGAGGCTCCTATCGCTTCTCTTTGCTTTATTAAACATAGCAGCAAGTGGCAACTAGCAAGAACTTTGGAAATATAAAGCATTTATATTGAATAAAAGAGAAAAACATATAATAACAGTAGTAACAGGTATATATGGTATCTTCCAACACCCCTTCCACTCCTTTGGATCTGTCCTCTTTCCTGTCAGTGCCCCTCAAAGCCAATCCACGTCCCTCCTACTTCCTCTTTCTTTGCTGTACGAGGTGATCAGTGTAGGTATGTAGGGAACCCAAAGGGCAATCCACCGGAGACCAGGAAATCCTTCATGAGGCTGAGGAAAAGAAAAACGTGAGAGTGGAAGATATTGGATCCGCAGACCCAGTAAAGAATAAACCACAATAGCGGCGGGAGTGGTGGGCAATACTCGCCTCAGAGTCTTATTATTAAAATTCTAACTTATCGTCATACTTAGCTAAATTCTATAATTTTAATACATCGACTCTGAGGCTCCTATTGCTTGTTCAAAGCTAACCCACAACTGCCGATGACCAATGAACAACAGGTTTGAAATAGAATGAGCGGAAGGTGGACTCTCTGGACCAGTCAGCCGATCGCAATAAGTCCACCAACCGACAACCTACTGAAACGGCGGAAGAAGCAACAGCACTACGAACCGAATGAGTTACAAAAATTTAGGTATCGACACCCGTTAATACTAAGAGCCAACGAAGCCAGCGCGCAAGCGTAGTCGTACCTACCGAAGCAAAGGGAGATTTGAAGGAAATAAAGAGAGGTGAAACCTCAGTGCCCCGGAGGGAAGCGGTACGGGATTCGTATTCTTGAAGACAAAGAACCGGGCATAAAGCCGGACGCGATGGGAATGCCGGGTAAAAAGCGGACGAAATGGACGTCTTAGTACGGCGGGAGATGTCAAAACGCACGCCTTCTGGTATGAAAGAGAGGGCTCTGAAGTCTAACGCCCTGACATCAGCCACCCGTTTCCAAGATATGCAAAGAAGGGCCAATAATTTAGCAGAAAGTTGACGCAGGGTTAAATCCTTGTTAGAGGGCCATTGCTCTAAAAAACCAAGGAAGATTTGCACGTCCCAAGTTGTCGTATATCTAGGCAACGGGGGATGGCCAGACCTGATACCCTTAAGCAGACGACACACCAACGGGTGTTTGCCCAAAGGTGTCCCCTAAAAACCGACATGGTAAACCAATCAAGCTGATCTATACACATTAAGTGTGCGATAAGCTTTGCCTTGATCGATCTCCGTAAGGAAATCCAAAACAAAGCTCAAAAGGGGCCTGGAAGGGATCCTGATCCCTTGACAGACACCAATGATGCCAGGTGAGGCAAGCTGATTTTATAACAGGATCTAGTACCTGGGGCCCACGCCTGGCGTAGGAGTGTAGTAGTTCGGTCCGAAATCTCTCCGGCTCCCCCGGGCGTCCCGAAACCAGTGAGGCCAACAGACTGGATCCTGGGGACAGGAGAGGGTGAGGATGCCCGGAGGCGTCCACCAGGAGAGTCGGGAGAGAACGGGGGACATCCACTAGGAGATCCAATAGCACCGGGAACCACGGTTGGTTTTGCCAAAAGGGGGTGATGATCACAATCTGGGCCTGTTGAGATCTGACTTGTCGCAGTGTGCGAGCTATCAATTGAAACGGCGGGAAGGCATACTGGCGAGCCCCGGACCAATCCTGTAGGAAAGCGTCCGTTGCATCGGCCAGTGGGTCTGGCCGCCAACTGAAGATCGGGAGATGGGCGTTGAGCCGGCAGGCAAATAGATCCGCGTGAAACGGTCCCCAAAGGGATGTCACGTCGGAGAAAACTGATGAGCTCAGACGCCAATCCCCGGAGTCCTCTGTATGACTCAAGTTCCAATCTGCGGATTGGTTCGAGATTCCTGGTATGAACAGTGCTTGGACCTCGATCCCGGTCTGAAAACACCACTTCCAGAGGCGGGAAGCCATTGTTGTCAGTAGGAGGGAGTGAGGACTGCCCAGCGAGTTGATATATCGAACCGCCGGGAAGTTGTCCATCCGGAGGAGGACTGAACGATGAACGCGATCTTTGAGAAAGCTCTGAAGCGCAAAAAGCCCTGCCAAGAGCTCCAGACCGTTCATGTGCAGTTGACGCTCCTGCACGGACCAGCGACCTCCCGTGAAGGAACCGTCGCAATAAGCACCCCAACCTGACCCACAAGTGTCTGAGTCGATTGTAAGCGTCGGGGGTGACACCAGGATAGGCCTGCCGTTGCAGGAGTGGAGGTGAGCGATCCACCATTCTAAGTCCAGTCTGGCCTCTCCTGAGCGAGAGAGATCGGAGCAGAGTAGGGGAGACCCCTTCTGAGAAAAAGGGCCTTCAGGCGTTGGAGGGCCCAATAATGTAATGGGGCTGGCTTCACAGCCAGCCGTGTGGCCGCTAGAAGACGATCACGCGAGCTAGGTCCCGTAAGGATGGGGCATGAGCTTCCAAAAGGGACCGAACTTCGCGTAAGATTGATCGGCACTTGGGTAGAGGGACAGTGAGAGACATCAGGACACTGTTCACCCCGAAACCCAGGAATTCCAGGGTTTGAGATGGAGAGAGGATTGATTTCTCCTGATTCACTAGAAAACCCAGAGATTGGAAAAGATTGACCGTCCAATGCACATGGAGACGCAGCTGATTCTCCGATGAAGCCATCAGCAACACGTCGTCCAAATATACAATGAGACGGACTCCTTTGGCGCGTAGCCATGCCACGACCGGTTTCAGCATCTTGGTAAAGCGCCAAGGGGCCGAAGACAGGCCGAACGGCAGGCAACGAAATCGCCATAAATCGGGACCCCAACGGAATTGAAGGAAATCCCGCAATTCCTTGGCAATCGGGATGGTCAGGTATGCATCCTTGAGATCCACCTTTGCCAACCAATCACGGGGTCTCAATAGGTCCTTGAGCATGTGCATGCCTTTCATCTGGAAGTGACGGTAGATCACCGACCCATTCAACTCCTTGAGGTTGATAACTGGACGAACACCTCCGCCCTTCTTGGGGACCAAGAACAGGTTGCTCTGGAAGCCTGAGGATCCCCGCGGAACCCGTTCTATGGTCCCTTTCTGGTATAAGTCTGTAATCTCCCGCTCCACCAGTGTCTGACCGTCTCCTGAAAGAGGGAGGGGAAACTGCAGTTGGAGCGGGGGAGAAGAGCACTCAAGAACAAACCCTAGTACAGTATTGAGGACCCAAGGGTCCGATGTAATGTGACACCATGCTGTGTGAAAAAATCTTAAACGACCTCCTACTTTGGTCGTAGACGGGTGTAAATGTACCTGCGTGCCTGAAGGTCGAGGAAGAATTGACCGCCTCTGGAGCCCCGGAATCCTCTGCCCCGCCATGATCGGGAAGGGAAGAACGGAAGGTGTGGGAGCCGCTGCAGTGGAGGGGTTGCCTCCCGCGGGACCTGAATTGATGGGTTTTGCACGGCCGGTAGCTCGGCCCTGATATCCACCGGCCCGTGGAAAAACCCCGGAGAGCACCTTCTTAAGCAAATTGGACACTCGTTCCATTGTGTTGAAGGCCCCGGAATACTCATGTCTCTCAGAAAGGATTTTCCAAACCAGGCTCCATTGGCCGCAGCACCCAACTCGTTATCCGCCACACCAGCTAATTGGCGATCCATCTTTAAGATACATTTACGTCTTTCAGAGGCTAGAGCCGTGTTGGCATTACCTAAAAAACTTAGAGACCGTTGGGCCCAGTTGGTTATCTGAACCGGGTCCAGGGGGTCACTGGACAATTTTGCCTGTTCTGCTGTATCCAGCAATTTTATAAGGGGACCCATAGTGTCCAGCAGTTTGACCTGACATACCCTAAAGGGATGGTCTATACCCTTGCTGGGAGTCCAGCCTTTAGGGGTGACAAAATCAACGAACGCCTTATCCACTTCGGGAGTTAAAGGAACACTCTACTCAAAAATCACCCCCCCCCCCCGTTTTTTTTATCCTAACCTATACCTATTCCCTTAATAAATCTTTATTTTTTTACTTGTAACTGTAATACTTATCCTAAAATCCTCTTGTTTCCAGCGCTGTTTTTTTTTTTTTTTATACTCACCTCCCTCCTCTTCCGCTCCCGTCCTTCTTGCTGCGTCTTGGCTTCTGGTTTACGTGAGATGCGCGCCTCTCACATAAGCCAGCCAATCGGCAGGCTTCCACCCGGCTCCCTCTGAGGATTAGTGTTGCGCGCAACAGGATGCACGCAACTTTAACCCTCAGAGGGAGCCGCCAGCTTCTGCGGTGAGTTAGAGACGTCATCGCGCTGAAAGCGTAATGACATCTCCTACTCGGCAAAAGTCGGCAGAAGCGGGAAATATGAATCCCGCTCTGCTGACTGACAGCTGGGAGGGCGGAGTAAAGTTCTCCGCCTCTCTCAGCTGTTTTCAGCATTTACAGCTGAACCGCTGAGCGGAGGGAGGGGGGACAGAGGGCAGCATACTCCGGGCATCATGACCACCTAAAATAGCTTAGGTGGTCATGTTGCCTAGAGTGTCCCTTTTAAGCAAGTTTTACCACTCGTGGTGGGGCGAGGACATTTCGCTTTCATGCGGTTTCGAGTATTTTTATCTAGGGCTTTCCGCACCTGCGCATCGACCCACTTCTCAGCGTGGGGTAATAGGGACCATTCTGCGGACCGTGGATGGGACAGGTCCTCTGGGCAGAAAAGGGGATTTCCCAAAGGGTCATAAATAATACCCGGACGAGCTTTTGTATCAACGTCTACGGGATCTTCAGGAAATTCCTCATCAGAGGCATAGACGTCTGACATCGCTAGTGTCATCCTCCTCCGAATCAGGGATAGAGTCCTAAAGCGGGGCAGGGACAACAGTGGTGTCAGGATTGGAGACGGAAGGGATTTTAATTCTTTTAGTGTGAGCTGACGCCGTGTGTGCAGGAGCCCGTTTACGGGTTGCAGCAACGGGGGATGGGTGCACGTGTCCCGGCAGTGTTGCCAGCCCCTCCAGTCACGTGTCGTGCTTTTCTCACTGACTGTTTCCCCGTGGCAGTGGCCAGGGGGGTCTCGGGGGGCCTCACCGCGGTGAGTATGTCGCCCATGTCATAAACTGCCATTGGCGGGGGGTTGTCAAGGTGGCGATTCTCAGCCATCACTTCTTTTAAGGAGCGAGTAAAATCGGCAGACAAAACTGAGACGGCCTTAAACACAGCAGTCAATGGACGCCTGCATGTAAGGATCTAGGGTGGGAGGCTGGGAAGGAGCCATCTGTGCCTGTACTAGAACGGGTGGTTGAGATTGCTCACCCAGACTCTCATCAGAGGATTGTGCATATTCCTCTGCTGGGGAGGCTGGATGTTGCGGGGTTTTTCCGCGAGGCATGGCGCCGGAAAAATCTCTGCGTGTGCAGACCTAGCGAGTGCACCCCGCCCACCCGGCCAGCGAGCACGTGCAGCGTCTCGGAGAGGCAGGCAGATGGGGTTATGCCGCGGTCACCAGAGAGATCAAAGGAACACTTGCAGAAACACTTGAAAAACACGAACGCCGCGGTTAAAGCCGGGCGCCCGCTAGAACAGTACAATGCACATTAAATAACAGTGAAAAATGATTATATATATATATATATATATATAATATATATATATATATCTAGAAGTCAAAAGGCTAAAACGGGATATCACAGCAGAGAGATGTATGTATACTTAACTAGTCGCCGAGCAGCTAAGAAAGAGGAAGTAGGAGGGACGTGGATTGGCTTTGAGGGGCACTGACAGGAAAGAGGACAGATCCTAAGGAGTGGAAGGGGTGTTGGAAGATACCATATATACCTGTTACTACTATTATGTTTTTCTCTTTTATTCAATATAAATGCTTCATATTTCCAAAGTTCTTGCTAGTTGCCACTTGCTGCTATGTTTAATAAAGCAAGAAAGAGAAGCAATAGGAGCCTCAGAGTCGATGTATTAAAATTACTAAATTTTCCTAACAGAAAGTTTGAATTTTATTAAGGACACGGAGGCGAATATTTGCCGTCTCTTTCCCGCTTTATTTAAACAGCAGCAAGAAAACCAGACAGAAAAAAGATAGTACCAACATTAGGGCTGTCAAATCTAATCGTTTGCCTGATGCACGGCGATGCTTCCTTCCACGATGCCGCATCGATGTTCTCAGGCTGCTAATCGATTCACTGGCCACGCCCCCTCCAGCTCCTCCGTTATTCCTCCCTGGTTGAATTCCCCTCTCCGGTGTCTGTCTGTGCTGGGAGACTCGCAGCATCAAGCTGTGTCTGCTTCCCCACCTCCTCTCTGTAGCAGATTGGGAGCCACCTCAAGTCCATGTCGGAGAGGGAGTGTACGTTCCTCATATTCTTGTAAGCAATGAACGGGGCATAACCAAGGTTGCATCGGAAAACTCTGGAAAAAATGCCTGAGAAATGGATGTCTGGGTGCGACGAGAAATATCGAAACACGCACTCTCAGGCAGGAAGGAACGGACCCCAAAATCCAGTGCCCTCACATCTCCGACTCGTTTACATGATACTAAACAAAGGAGCATCAACAATTTAGCCGATTTTAGTCTACGCAGGGATAAACCATGATCTTCAGGCCAGGCGAGTGAAAACCACAAAACGATATTAACGTCCCATGTTGTAACATATCGTGGTTGCGGGGGACCTCGTAGGAGTCTACACACTAGGGGATGACGACCAAGCGAAACACCCTAAAAACCTGTATGTCCCGCTGACCGTAGTACGTTCAGAGAACGATAAGCCACTGACGACGAAAAATTCAGCACCAAATTTAGAGGAGCAGAAAAGGGATCCTGAGCCCATTCGATACACCAGCTAGACCACTTGAACCAGCAGGAACTGTACACCCCTCTGGTCCTTGGAGCCCAGGAGTGTTCGAGTAGTGCGGCAGTAGAGCTCGATATGCCTCCTGAAGTTCTAGTGATCCTGAAAGCAACCACGCTATGAGTTGAAGATAACCTGAGGACACCAGTGGGTGAGGCCGACCTTCCGGATCCAGGAGTATGTTCGGGAGTAAGCGAGGTGTCTCGATGACCAGGTCCAGTAATGCTGGAAACCACGCCTGGGATGGCCAGAATGGGGTCACCAGTAGTGATGGGCCGAACACCCCCGTGTTCGGTTCGCATTCGAACACGAACATTTTAAAAAGTTCGTATTCGAACACAAACACGATTCGAACTCAATGCAAGTCAATGGGACCCGAACGTTTGATTTTTAGAGTGCCCTCCAAGAGGGTATATATGCAAGATATTTGCCATAAAAGGTGTATGGGGGTCCGGGTAGTGCCCTGGGGGACAGGAAACCAGGACAAAAAGTAAAAAAAAAAAAAACGTTTTTAAAGGGACAGTGAGTTTTCCATGAAATAAAGATTAGGAATAAAAACGAAAAATTGCTTCAAATATCGTGCCTAGGAGGTCCCCATAACCTGCCCGTGAAGTGGCGGATTTCTAGGATGTATAGAAACATTTAAAAACAAAAAAATGACGTTTAATCTATTCATAAACAACTGCTTGGGGCGGCAGCCTGTATGAAAAGAGGAGACATTTTAGGACACGCAGAACAAGTTTAGTGATTTTTTTTGGGCTAAATTATGGTGAAACTTATGCAGGCTTTGGATGAAAGTAACAACAGGTGCATTAAAATTGCTTGAGCATTAACATTTGCTGCGGCGTTCACTGCATATTTGTAGCGATTCCCCAGGACAGACCTGGTAGGATCCCTGGTAACAAACCTCTAACCCTCCGATCCTTAGGATAGTCGGGACTCGGGACCACTAAACCTAACCTCTAGCAGCCACACAGGCCAGGGAGACCGCACCAACAATATACACCACAGACTGAGATCAATATATGTTTGTACTGCGCTATAGTATATGGCAGGATGGAAGCGCAGTAACAAGCAGCGGAATATATCAGACAGGGGCACAGATCAAGAGTAGTTATAACAAAACCGGGTCAGCAACGTTTAGGCACTTGTACTGCGCTGCTGTATATGGTGAGAATCGGCGCACACCAGTAGCAACAGGAGGCAAACCTAACAGGCAGGGAGTACACAGAATAGTCAAATGGCAGGGAAAGCCGGCAACAGATCGGGTCCTCAGAACAAGCAGGGTCAGTAACAAGTCTACTTCTGAGAAGATACGCTATTAGTGTAGCGGGGAAGCCGGCTGCGCATTTTGCATCGCTCCCTCTACACTAATAGCGTATCTACTCAGAAGCTTCACACAGCGCGCCGGTGTATGCAGCGTCTAACAGCGTGGGAGACGGGAGGCTGCGCTTGTTGGTGGATCCAGGAATCAGGTGAGTATTAGAAAGAAAAGAAAAAAAAGTTTTATGTTCCCGGGGCATTTAAAAATGTCCTCGGATTTTTTTTTTTTTTTTTTAGAAACCACCTACAGCCTGGTGGAAAGTCCAGTGGAGGCTCCCTGGATCCTGGTTGTGTGTGTGTGTGGGGGGGGGGGGGTCTGCCATGGCCGCAGGTGCAGTGGCTCCCTCCCTGCGCCACCTCTCTGCCACATGCACCCTGCCGGCCTGCCCGCACAGTCGCAGCTCTGTCATCCGGCGGCCGCATGCTCCACAAGGGATCCTTGGGAGGCCCCAGCGGGCTGCCCTCTACAGTGCCTGATTAGAGGGCCTCGTCTGCCTGATGTTTTAGCAACAAGAATGTTTTATCCCATAGGCTTCAATGTTAAAAATATTCCCGTTTTTTTATTTAATATCTAATAAGCCGCTTATAATATTCTGCAGTAAAGAGTCTCTTTATTTATAGATTATTTGTTTTAGGATTTTTTTAATCATTATTTTTTTATTTTTTTTTAAATTCTAAAAAATCTTTTCAAACTTTTTGCGAACGGCCTGAAATGTTCTAAGTTCGCCGAACAGGCGATGTTGGAACCGAACGCCCATCCCTAGTCACCAGTACCAGGGTGGCACGTTGAGACCTAATGACATTCAATACTCTTTGGATCAGGGTGAACGGTGGAAAAGCAGGACGTCCCTGTGACCACCCCTGGAGGAACGCGTCCGTTGCAACTGCGTCTGGATCCGGGCGACAGCTGAAGAACCTTGGTAGCTTTGCATTCAGCCGTGATGCAAATCGGTTCGTGTGGAATGGACCCCACTGTAGAGAGCGCTGAGAAAGTTGAAGAGTGTAGAGACCTGTCGCCTGCATCGTAAAATGTCTCGCATTCCAGTCTGCTACCACATTGGAGAGCCCTGGGATGAACTGTGTCGTCACGTGAAGACTATGTTAGAAGCAGAAATCCCACAGGTAATGTGCCATCAACGCCAGATGGACCGAGCGGGGGCCACCCAGGCCATTGATATACCGAACAGCCGGAAAATTGTACAATTGCAGAAGAATGGATCGATGGGTTGTCTCCTTCGTGAAGCATTTCAGAGGCCGCTAATAATTCCAGGGCGTTGATGTGGAACAATGTCTCATCTAAGGACCAACGACCTCCCGTTTCCAGATCCTCACATCGAGCACCCCATCTGATTCGATCACGAGGGTAGGAGCCGGGAAGTGAAGAGGACTCCTGTTCCAGAGGTGTACCTACTGTGGTTGTGCAAGGACATTCCGCCTTAAGAGCCTCCCTAGAGGGGCGATCCAACGGGGCTCTGAAATTGGAGTCTATCCATTTAGCGACGTGAGGGAGGGGGTACCAGTCGGTGGAACGTGGGTGGGAGATACTTTTAGGGTGAAATAGCGGGTTACCCTTTGGGTCATAAATCACCTCTCTTGGAGGTGCGCCTGGGAAAGTAGTGGAAATATCCCCTTCCAACTGCTCATTATATGCAGGGGCATGAATCTCAAATGGTTCCTCATATGTATGACCCTTATCCCCTTCTTCCTCCTCCTCAGAGTCCGGGTAAGAGAGAGGTGCTTTGTTTTGATTTTTTAGGGCGACACACCGTTGTGCACACCTCACGGTCAGAGGATCTTTTAATGAGAGAAGGGTTCCCCGGGTCAGGCAGTTGAACGGGGATGCCAGCCCCTCTAGCGCGCTGATGGTCAGGCGAGGTCTCAGTCAGGCTATGGAAACCTGAGGGTCTGTGAAGAGCATGAGAGCTCACATTAAAGTGTGGAGTATGGGAACTCAAATTTAAACTAGGAGGACCATGGGAGCTTCCAGAATGTAATGGGGTGTGGGCGCCTGAGGAAACAGTTGGGCAGGGGCTTAACTGAAATTGGGGGCAAGAGATGTGGAGAAAGACCTCTTTAAAATGTAAAAGTTTTATTTTAAAATGGCCGCCGCCAAATAAACTGCAGTTTCTGCCATGTGAGAGCTGGGCGGGGCCTACGCGTGAGGAGAACGCGTGACTAGCAGAGCGCAGGCCGCGTGAGGTAAATATCGGGACTGTAACATGCGGTCACATGTCACAAAACCCGGCGACCAGACACTCAGATTTAAACTTAAAACCGTAGAATATATAAACGCCTCAGATTCTGTTTAGCGCAGAGAGTCTGAGGTGAAATTATGAATACTGAACTGTCCACTGAGCAGCAAGAAAGAGGATTAATGGACGTTGGGGGGGGGGTACCTATATACTGTAGACTCTGGACATTCCATACTGCGCTATGGGAGGGGTGCTGCAGGATGTACCATGTCGGTACTACCTTTTTCTTGCTGCTGTTTAAATAAAGCGAGAAAGAGAAGCAGATATTCGCCTCCGTGTCCTGCCTTGAAATTAGGGCCTTTATTAGATATTTTGTCAGGTTGCATTCATGGGGGCTTTGGATGATCAGGGTGGATATGAGTTGTTGCAGCCCACATGGTTTGGGGTGGTCCTTGTTGGCCAGTAGGGCTTTATGGTGGTATGAGTTGAGGCTGCTGATGTTTAGGTGGTGGCAACGCATTGTTAGAGGTGCTCCGATGGACTTGGAGGAGATGCTTGCAGATTCCAGATGGAATATTTCTGTTGTGCTGGTGTCCCGTTTGGGTTGGTCAGGGTAGGTGATGGGGCCCCATACTTCACTGCCATAAAGGAGGATTGGAGCGATGACACTATCACAGATTTTAAGCCAGACTCTTACCAGCGTCTCTCTCTGTGTCGCAGCCCTCTAATATCCTGCTGGATGCTGCGCTCTCTCGCTCTTTGTAACGGTCTCTGTGTCTCAGGGGGTGTGACGTGCTCTCTCGCTCTTTGTAACAGTCTCTCTCTGTGTCTCGGGGGTGTGACGCGCTCTCTCGCTCTTTGTAACGGTCTCTCTCTGTGTCTCAGGAGGTGTGACGCGCTCTCTCGCTCTTTGTAACAGTCTCGCTCTGTCTCGGGTGTGACGCGCTCTCTCGCTCTTTGTAACAGTCTCTGTGTCTCGGGTGTGTCGCGCTCTCGCTCTTTGTAACGGTCTCGCTCTGTCTGGGGGGGGTGACGCACTCTCTCGCTCTTTGTAACGGTCTCTCTCTCTGTCTCGGGTGTGTCGCGCTCTCGCTCTTTGTAACGGTCTCGCTCTGTCTGGGGGGGTGACGCACTCTCTCGCTCTTTGTAACGGTCTCTCTCTCTGTCTCGGGTGTGTCGCGCTCTCGCTCTTTGTAACGGTCTCGCTCTGTCTGGGGGGGGTGACGCACTCTCTCGCTCTTTGTAACGGTCTCTCTCTCTGTCTCGGGTGTGACGCGCTCTCGCTCTTTGTAACGGTCTCTCTCTGTGTCTCGGGTGTGACGCGCTCTCGCTCTTTGTAACGGTCTCGCTCTGTGTCTCGAGTGTGACGCGCTCTCTCGCTCTTTGTAACGGTCTCTCTCTCTGTCTTGGGGGGTGACACGCTCTCTCGCTCTTTCTAACGGTATCTCTCGGTGTCTCGGGGGGGTGTGTGACGCGCTCTCTCGCTCTTTGTAACGGTCTCTCTCTGTCTCGGGCGGATGATGCGCTCTCTCGTTCTTTGTAACCGTCTCTCTGTCTCGGGGGGTGACGCGCTCTCTGGCTCTTTGTAACGGTCTCTCTCTGTGTCTCGGGGGGTGACGCGTTCTCTCGCTCTTTGTAACGGTCTCTCTCAGGGGGTGTGATGCGCTCTCTCGCTCTTTGTAACGGTCTCTCTGTGTGTCTCGGGGGGGTGACGCGCTCTCTCACTCTTTGTAACGTTCTGTCTCGGGCAGATGATGCGCTCTCTCGTTCTTTGTAACCGTCTCTCTGTCTCGGGGTGACGCGCTCTCTGGCTCTTTGTAACGGTCTCTCTCTGTGTCTCGGGGGGTGACGCGTTCTCTCGCTCTTTGTAACGATCTCTCTCAGGGGGTGTGATGCGCTCTCTCGCTCTTTGTAACGGTCTCTCTGTGTGTCTCGGGGGGGTGACGCGCTCTCTCGCTCTTTGTAACGGTCTCGCTCTGTCTCGGGGGGTGTGACGTGCTCTCTCACTCTTTGTAACGGTCTCTCTCTGTGTCTCGGGGGGTGACGCGCTCTCTCGCTCTTTGTAACGGTCTCTCTGTGTCTCGGGTGTGCCGCGCTCTCTCACTATTTGTAACGGTCTCGCTCTGTCTCGGGGGGTGTGACGCGCTCTCTCGCTCTTTGTAATGGTCTGTCTCGGGCAGATGATGCACTCTCTCGTTCTTTGTAACGGTCTCTCTGTCTCGGGGGGTGACGCGCTCTCTCGCTCTTTGTAACGGTTTCTCTCTGTCTCGGGGGTGTGATGCGCTCTCTCGCTCTTTGTAACGGTCTCCCTCTGTCTCGGGGAGGGGTGACGCACTCTCTCGCTCTTTGTAACGGTCTCGCTCTGTGTCTCGGGGGGTGACGCGCTCTCTCACTCTTTGTAACGGTCCCGCTCTATGTCTCGGGGGGGTGTGACATGCTCTCTCGCTTTTTGTAACGGTCTCTCTCTGTGTCTCGGGTGTGACGCGCTCTCTCGCTCTTTGTAACGGTCTCTCTCTGTGTCTCGGGGGGTGACGCGCTCTCTCACTCTTTGTAACGGTCCCGCTCTATGTCTCGGGGGGGTGTGACATGCTCTCTCGCTTTTTGTAACGGTCTCTCTCTGTGTCTCGGGTGTGACGCGCTCTCTCGCTCTTTGTAACGGTCTCTCTCTGTGTCTCGGGTGTGACGCGCTCTCTCGCTCTTTGTAACGGTCTCGCTCTGTGTCTCGGGGGTGTGACGCGCTCTCGCTCTTTGTAACGGTCTCGCTCTGTCTCGGGTGTGACGCGCTCTCTCGCTCTTTGTAACGGGCGCTCTCACGCTCTTTGTAACGGTCTCTCTCTGTGTCTCGGGGGGGTGACGCGCTCTCTCGCTCTTTGTAACGGTCTCTCTCTGTGTCTCGGGTGTGACGCGCTCTCTCGTTCTTTGTAACGGTCTGTCTCGGGCGGATGATGCACTCTCTCGTTCTTTGTAACGGTCTCTCTGTCTCGGGGGGTGACGCGCTCTCTCGCTCTTTGTAACGGTTTCTCTCTGTCTCGGGGGTGTGATGCGCTCTCTCGCTCTTTGTAACGGTCTCTCTCTGTCTCGGGGGGTGACGCGCTCTCTCGCTCTTTGTAACGGTTCTCTCTGTCTCGGGGGGGTGACGCGCTCTCTCGCTCTTTGTAACGGTCTCTGTGTCTTTGTGACGCTCTCTCGCTTTTGTAACGGTCTCGCTCTTGTGTCTCGGGGGGGTGTGACGCGCTCTCTCGCTCTTTGTAACGCTCTCGCTCTGTCTCGGGGTGTGACGCGCTCTCTCGCTCTTTGTAACGCTCTCGCTCTTTGTAACGCTCTCGCTCTTTGTAACGCTCTCGCTCTTTGTAACGCTCTCGCTCTTTGTAACGCTCTCGCTCTATGTAACGTCTCGCTCTGTCTCGGGTGTGACGCGCTCTCTCGCTCTTTGTAACGGTCTCGCTCTCTCGCTCTTTGTAACGCTCTCGCTCTTTGTAACGTCTCGCTCTGTCTCGGGGGTGTGACGTGCTCTCTCGCTCTTTGTAACGGTCTCGCTCTCTCGCTCTTTGTAACGGTCTCGCTCTTCTGCTCTTTGTAACGGTCTCGCTCTCTCGCTCTTTGTAACGGTCTCGCTCTCTCGCTCTTTGTAACGGTCTCGCTCTTCTCGCTCTTTGTAACGGTCTCGCTCTCTCGCTCTTTGTAACGGTCTCGCTCTCCGCTCTTTTGTAACGGTCTCGCTCTTTCGCTCTTTGTAACGGTCTCGCTCTCCTCGCTCTTTGTAACGGTCTCGCTCTCTCTCGCTCTTTGTAACGGTCTCGCTCTCTCGCTCTTTGTAACGGTCTCGCTCTCTCGCTCTTTGTAACGGTCTCGCTCTCTCGCTCTTTGTAACGGTCTCGCTCTCTCGCTCTTTGTAACGGTCTCGCTCTTTGTAACGGTCTCGCTCTCTCGCTCTTTGTAACGGTCTCGCTCTTTGTAACGGTCTCGCTCTCTCGCTCTTTTGTAACGGTCTCGCTCTTTGTAACGGTCTCGCTCTTTGTAACGGTCTCGCTCTTTGTAACGGTCTCGCTCTTTGTAACGGTCTCGCTCTCTCTCTCTTGTAACGGTCTCGCTCTTTGTAACGGTCTCGCTCTCTCGCTCTTTGTAACGGTCTCGCTCTTTGTAACGGTCTCGCTCTCTCGCTCTTTGTAACGGTCTCGCTCTCTCGCTCTTTGTAACGGTCTCGCTCTCTCGCTCTTTGTAACGGTCTCGCTCTTTGTAACGGTCTCGCTCTCTCGCTCTTTGTAACGGTCTCGCTCTTTGTAACGGTCTCGCTCTCTCGCTCTTTGTAACGGTCTCGCTCTTTGTAACGGTCTCGCTCTCTCGCTCTTTGTAACGGTCTCGCTCTTTGTAACGGTCTCGCTCTCTCGCTCTTTGTAACGGTCTCGCTCTCTCGCTCTTTGTAACGGTCTCGCTCTCTCGCTCTTTGTAACGGTCTCGCTCTCTCGCTCTTTGTAACGGTCTCTCGCTCTTTTGTAACGGTCTCGCTCTCTCGCTCTTTGTAACGGTCTCGCTCTTTGTAACGGTCTCGCTCTCTCGCTCTTGTAACGGTCTCGCTCTCTCTCGCTCTTTGTAACGGTCTCGCTCTCTCGCTCTTTGTAACGGTCTCGCTCTCTCGCTCTTTGTAACGGTCTCGCTCTCTCGCTCTTTGTAACGGTCTCGCTCTCTCGCTCTTTGTAACGGTCTCGCTCTCTCGCTCTTTGTAGCGGTCTCTCGCTCTCTCGCTCTTTGTAACGGTCTCGCTCTCTCGCTCTTTGTAACGGTCTCGCTCTCTCGCTCTTTGTAACGGTCTCGCTCTCTCGCTCTTTGTAACGGTCTCGCTCTCTCGCTCTTTGTAACGGTCTCGCTCTCTCGCTCTTTGTAACGGTCTCGCTCTCTCGCTCTTTGTAACGGTCTCGCTCTCTCGCTCTTTGTAACGGTCTCGCTCTCTCGCTCTTTGTAACGGTCTCGCTCTCTCGCTCTTTGTAACGGTCTCGCTCTCTCGCTCTTTGTAACGGTCTCCCTCTGTCTCGGGTGGTGACGCGCTCTCTCACTCTTTGTAACAGTCTCGCTCTGTCTCGGGGGGTGTGACGCGCTCTCTCGCTCTTTGTAACGGTCTCGCTCTTTGTAACGGTCTCGCTCTTTGTAACGCTCTCGCTCTTTGTAACGCTCTCGCTCTTTGTAACGCTCTCGCTCTTTGTAACGCTCTCGCTCTTTGTAACGCTCTCGCTCTTTGTAACGGTCTCGCTCTTTGTAACGGTCTCGCTCTTTGTAACGGTCTCGCTCTTTGAAACGGCTCTCGCTCTTTGAAACGCTCTCGCTCTTTGAAACTCTCTCGCTCTCTTTGTAACGCTCTCGCTCTTGTAACGCTCTCGCTTTTGGTAACGCTCTCGCTCTTTGTAACGCTCTCGCTCTTTGTAACGCTCGGTCGCTCTTTGTAACGGTCTCGCGTCTTTGTAACGGTCTCGCTCTTTGTAACGGTCTCGCTCTTTGAAACGCTCTCGCTCTTTGAAACGCTCTCGCTCTTTGTACGCTCTCGCTCTTTGTAACGCTCTCGCTCTTTGTAACGGTCTCGCTCTGTGTTCGGTGTGATGCGCTCTCTCGCTCTTTGTAACGTCTCTCTCTGTGTCTCGGGGTGACGCGCTCTCTCGCTCTTTGTAGGTCTCCTCTCTGTGTCTCGGGTGTGACGCGCTCTCTCTTGCTCTTTGTAACGGTCTCGCTCTGTCTCGGGGGGTGTGACGCGCTCTCTCACTCTTTGTAACAGTCTCGCTCTGTCTCGGGGGGTGTGACGCGCTCTCTCGCTCTTTGTAACGCTCTCGCTCTTTGTAACGGTCTCGCTCTTTGTAACGGTCTCGCTCTTTGAAACGCTCTCGCTCTTTGTAACGCTCTCGCTCTTTGTAACGCTCTCGCTCTTTGTAACGCTCTCGCTCTTTGTAACGCTCTCGCTCTTTGTAACGCTCTCGCTCTTTGTAACGCTCTCGCTCTTTGTAACGCTCTCGCTCTTTGTAACGGTCTCGCTCTGTGTCTCGGGTGTGATGCGCTCTCTCGCTCTTTGTAACAGTCTCTCTCTGTGTCTCGGGGGTGACGCGCTCTCTCGCTCTTTGTAACGGTCTCGCTCTTTGTAACGGTCTCGCTCTTTGTAACGGTCTCGCTCTTTGTAACGGTCTCGCTCTTTGAAACGCTCTCGCTCTTTGAAACGCTCTCGCTCTTTGTAACGCTCTCGCTCTTTGTAACGCTCTCGCTCTTTGTAACGGTCTCGCTCTGTGTCTCGGGTGTGATGCGCTCTCTCGCTCTTTGTAACAGTCTCTCTCTGTGTCTCGGGGGTGACGCGCTCTCTCGCTCTTTGTAACGGTCTCTCTCTGTGTCTCGGGTGTGACGCGCTCTCTCTTGCTCTTTGTAACGGTCTCGCTCTGTCTCGGGGGGTGTGACGCGCTCTCTCGCTCTTTGTAACGCTCTCGCTCTTTGTAACGCTCTCGCTCTTTGTAACGCTCTCGCTCTGTGTCTCTCGGGTGTGACACGCTCTCTCGCTCTTTGTAACGCTCTCGCTCTCTCGCTCTTTGTAACGGTCTCGCTCTGTGTCTCGGGGTGTGATGCGCTCTCTCGCTCTTTGTAACGGTCTCTCGCTCTGTCTCGGGGGGGTGTGACGCGCTCTTTGTAACGCTCTCGCTCTGTCTCGCAGCCCTCTAATATCCTGCTGGACGCTGACTGTTTGGTGAAGCTCTGTGATTTCGGTTTGGCTCGTTCCCTCTATCAGATCCAGGAGGATTCTGGGAACCCGGCGCTGACTGAATACGTTGCCACGCGGTGGTACCGAGCCCCGGAGATCCTGCTGGCGTCTCACAGGTTGGTGCGCTCGGACGCTTCATTCACTCGCACGTTCGGCTCGGAGCCTCCGTCCATTCTTTATGCCCCTCCCCCTCTCCTCAGATATACCAAGGGGGTGGACATGTGGAGCGTGGGCTGTATATTGGGGGAGATGCTGCTCGGCAAACCGCTATTCCCTGGGACGTCCACCATCAACCAGATAGAACGCATCATGAACGTCATCCCATCGCCAACCCAGGAAGGTGAGAAGCACCGGCTGATTGCGTGAAACCGGACGGGGGGGGGGGGCTTAGGCTCCGGCCTATAGGGTGCAGAGAGCCGGTTACGGGGCGCCCGATGAGGCCAAGGCCGGCGTCATAGCGCTGGAGGCCGGCGTCATAGCGCTGGAGGCCGGCGTCATAGCGCTGGAGGCCGGCGTCACAGCGCTGGCGTCATAGCGCTGGAGGCCGGCGTCATAGCGCTGGAGGCCGGCGTCATAGCGCTGGAGGCCGGCGTCATAGCGCTGGAGGCCGGCGTCATAGCGCTGGAGGCCGGCGTCATAGCGCTGGAGGCCGGCGTCATAGCGCTGGAGGCCGGCGTATAGTGCTGGAGGCCGGCGTCATAGCGCTGGAGGCCGGCGTCACAGCGCTGGAGGCTGGCGTCATAGCGCTGGAGGCCGGCGTCATAGCGCTGGAGGCCGGCGTCATAGCGCTGGAGGCCGGCGTCATAGCGCTGGAGGCCGGCGTCATAGCGCTGGAGGCCGGTTACGCGGTTACATTGTTCCGGACTCGCTTGTGACGTGTATTTTCTTGCAGATATTCTGGCCATAAAGTCTGAATTCGGCGCCTCTGTGATCGGCAGAATGAGCTCCCGGTAAGTGATCCACATTATTCCACAAAACCCGTGTGAGGTTAATACCCCCCCCCCCCCTGTGAGCGCCACCCTGGTCTCTGTGTAAGACTCAGATTAACCCTTTCCTTTCACCCCAGGCATCGGGTGTCGTTACAGGAGCTGCTCCCGGCCTCGTGTCCCCCAGAAGCTCTCGATCTCCTCCACAGACTCCTGGTCTTCAATCCGGACAAGCGTCTGACCGCGGACGAGGCTCTGCAGCACCCCTACGTGAAGCGGTAAGCAGGTGCAGAGCAATGCTGCGCTCAGGAGGGACTAGCTGCGTCTCTACGGCAGGGGTTAATGTGTCAAGCCGGGGCTGTCATGCGTTTGAACGCGGATTGGATCCTTACTGCGTCCAATCAGCTTTTACAGGCGGGGCTTCTGACCCCATGACCCAATCTCTGCTCGCTTCACAGGTTTCACTCGCCGCTGCGGGAGCCGGCCCTGGATTATGATGTCATTCTTCCCCTGGATGATGACGTTCAGCTGTCTGTGGCTGAATATCGCAATAAGTTGTACGAGGTAACGGTCTAGCGCTGCCCTCACCAATAACAGACCAGTCCCTGGCGGCAAACCCTGAACTGGATCCATGTGATTTCCATAAGCGTTTAACAATCTCTATTCCGGGCGTCTCCGGCTCCTGTGCAGGAAGCTCGTACTGTAAATCCCCCGCGCTCACCCGGCAGCTTCCCGTCCTCCTGCATCACAGAGAAAGATTCTGTCCTCGCCGCCATCAACCCCTCGTTACCTCTTCCTGCTTGCCTCCGCCCCTCTCCCTCCGCGCCGCTCTCCTCACCGCTCTCTCTCTCCCCCGCGCCGCTCTCTCGCCGCTCTCTCTCTCTCCTCCGCGCCGCTCCTCACCGCTCTCTCTCTCCCTCCGCGCCGCTCTCTCTCTCCCTCGGCGCCGCTCTCTCTCTCCCTCGGCGCCGCTCTCTCTCTCCCTCCGCGCCGCTCTCTCTCTCCCTCCGCGCCGCTCTCTCACCGGCACTCTCTCTCCCTCCGCGCCGCTCTCTCTCTCCCTCCGCGCCGCTCTCTCACCGCCTCTCTCTCCCCCGCGCCGCTCTCTCTCTCCCTCCGCGCCGCTCTCTCACCGCTCTCTCCTCCCTCCCCGCGCCGCTCTCTCTCCCCTCCGCGCCGCGCTCTCTCACCGCTCTCTCTCTCCCTCCGCGCCGCTCTCTTCCTCTCCCCTCCGCGCCGCTCTCTCTCTCCCTCCGCGCCGCTCTCTCTCTCCCTCCGCGCCGCTCCTCTCTCTCCCTCCGCGCCGCTCTCTCTTCTCCCTCCGCGCCGCTCTCACTCCACCGGCCGCTCTCTCCCTCCGCGCCGCTCCTCTCTCTCTCCCTCCGCGCCGCTCTCTCTCTCCCTCCGCGCCGCTCTCTCACCGCTCTCTCTCTCCCGCGCCGCTCTCTCACCCGCCTCTCTCTCTCCCTCCGCGCCGCTCTCTCCCTCCGCTCTCTCTCTCCCTCCGCGCGCCGCTCTCTCACCGCTCTCTCACCGCTCTCTCTTCTCCCTCCGCGCCGCTCTCTCTCTCCCTCCGCGCCGCTCTCTCTCTCCCTCCGCGCCGCTCCTCTCTCCCTCCGCGCCGCTCTCTCTTCTCCCTCCGCGCCGCTCTCTCCCGCTTTCTCTCTCCCTCCGCGCCGCTCTCTCTCTCCCTCCGCGCCGCTCTCTCACCGCTCTCTCTCTCCCTCCGCGCCGCTCTCTCACCCGCTCTCTCTCTCCCTCCGCGCCGCTCTCTCTCTCCCTCCGCGCCGCTCTCACGCTCCTCTCTCCTCCGCGCCGCTCTGTCTCTCCTCTCTCTCCCTCCGCGCCGCTCTCTCTCTCCCTCCGCGCCGCCTCTCTTCTCTCCTGCCGCCGCGCGCTCTCTCTCTCCCTCCGCGCTCTCCTCTCTCTCTCCTCTCCGCGCCGCGCTCTCTCCTCCCTCCGCGCCCCTCTCTCTCTCTCCGCGACGCTCTTCTCTCCGCGACGCTCTCCTCTCTCCGCGACGCTATCCTCGCCTCTCCCGTGCCACTCTCTCTGCGCGCCGCTCTCTACGCGCCGCTCTCTCTGCGCGCCGCTCTCTCTGCGCGCCGCTCTCTCTGCGCGCCGCTCTCTCTCTGCGCGCCGCTCTCTCTCTGCGCGCCGCTCTCTCTCTCCTCGTGCCGCTCTCTCTCCCTCCCGTGCCGCTCTCTTCCCTCCGTGCCGCTCTCTCCCTCCGTGCCGCTCTCTCTCCCTCCGCGCCCCTCTCTCCCTCCGCGCCCCTCTCTCCCTCCGCGCCCCTCTCTCCCTCCGCGCCCCTCTCTCTCCTCCGCGCCCCTCTCTCTCCCTCCGCGCCCCTCTCGCTCTCCCTCCGCGCCCCTCTCCGCTCTCCCTCCGCGCCCCTCTCTCGCTCTCCCTCCGCGCCCCTCTCTCGCTCTCCCTCCGCGCCCCTCTCTCGCTCTCCCTCCCGCCCCTCTCTCGCTCTCCCTCCGCGCCCCTCTCTCGCTCTCCCTCCGCCCCCTCTCTCGCTCTCCCTCCGCGCCCTCTCTCGCTCTCCCTCCGCGCCCCTCTCTCGCTCTCCCTCCGCGCCCCTCCTCGCTCTCCCTCCGCGCCCGCTCTCTCTCTGCGCGCCGCTTCTCTCTGCGGCCGCCTCTCTCTGCGCGCCGATCTCTCTGCGCGCCGCTCTCTCTGCGCCGCTCGCTCTCTGCGCCGCTCGCTCTCTGCGCCGCTCGCTCTCTGCGCCGCTCTCTCTCTGCGCCGCTCTCTCTCTGCGCCGCTCTCTCTCTGCGCCGCGCTCGCCCTCTGCGCCGCGCTCGCTCTCTCTGCGCGCCGCTCTCTCTGCGCGCCGCTCTCTCCCTCCGTGCCGCTCTCTCTCCCTCCGTGCCGCTCTCTCTCCCTCCGCGCCCCTCTCTCTCCCTCCGCGCCCCTCTCTCTCCCTCCGCGCCCCTCTCTCTCTCTCCCTCCGCGCCGCTATCTTGCTCTCCCGTGCCGCGCTCTCTGCGCTCGCTCTCTCCTGCATGCTCCTCTCTCTCTGCGCGCCGCTCTCTCTCTGCGCGCCGCTCTCCCCCCTCCGCCCCTCCCCTCCTCCCTCCTCCGCGCCCCTCTCTCTCCCTCGCGCCCCTCTCTCTCCCCCGCGCCCCTCTCTCTCCCTCCGCGCCGCTCTCTCGCCTCTCCCTCCGCGCCGCTCTCTCGCTTCTCCCTCCGCGCCCTGGCTCGCTCTCTCCGTGCCGCCGCTCTCTCGTGCCGCCTCTCCTCTCTGCGCGCCGCTCTCTCTCCCTCCGCGCCTCCTCCCTCCGCGCCCCTCTCTCTCTCCGCGCGCCCTCTCTCTTCCCTCCGCGCCCCTCTCTCTTCCCTCCGCGCCCCTCTCTCCTCCCCGCGCCCCCGCTTCTCTCCCTCCGCGCCCCGCTCTCTCCCTCCCGCGCCCCGCTCTTCGCTCTCTCTGCGCGCCCTCTCTCTCTGCGCGCCTCTCTCTCCTCTCTGCGCGCCGCTCTCTCTCCCTCCGCCGCTCTCTCTCCTCCGCCGCTTCTCTCTCCCTCCTGCCCCTCTCTCTCCCTCCGCCCCTCTCTCTCCCTCCGCCCCTTCTCTCTCCCTCCGCCCCTCTCTCTCCCTCCGCGCCCCTCTCTCTCCCTCCGCCCCCTCTCTTCCCTCCGCCCCTCTCTCTCCTCCGCCCCTCTTCTCTCCCTCCCGCGCCCCTCTCTCTCCTCTCCGCGCCCCACTTCTCTTCCCTCCCGCGCCCCCTCTCTCCCTCCGCGCCCTCTCTCCCTCTCCGCGCCCCTCTCTCCCTCCGCGCCCCCTCTCTCCCTCCGCGCCTCTCTCTCCCTCCGCGCCCCTCTTTCTCCCTCCGCGCCCCCTCTCTCGCTCTCGTGCGCGCTCTCCTCGCTCTCTCCGTGCCGCTCTCTCTCTGCGCGCCGCTCTCTCTCTGCGCCCGCTCTCTCTCTGCGCCGCTCTCTCCTCTGCCCGCTCTCTCCCTCCGCGCCCCTCTCTCTCCCTCCGCGCCCCTCTCTCTCCCTCCGCGCCCCTCTCTCTCCCTCCCGCCCCCCTCTCTCTCTCCCTCCGCGCCCCTCTCTCCCTCCGCGCCCTACTCTCTCCCTCCCGCGCCCTCTCGCGCTCTTTCCGTGCCGCTCTCTGCCGCTCTCTCTGCGCGCCGCTCTCTGCGCCGCTCTCTCTCTGCGCCCCTCTCTGCGCCCCTCTCTCTCTGCGCCCTCTCTCTCTCTCTGGCGCCCCTCTCTCTCCCTCGCGCGCCCCCCTCCCTCCGCGCCCGCCCACTCCTCTCTCTCGCCCTCTCGCGCCCCGCTTCTCTCCCTCCGCGCCCCTCTTCTCTCCCTCCGCGCCCCCTCTCTCTCCTCCGCGCCCCTTCTCTTCCTCCGCGCCCCTCTCTCTCCCTCCCGCGCCCCTCTCTCTCCCTCCGCGCCCCTCTCCTCCCTCCGCGCCCCTCTCGCGCTCTTTCCGTGCCGCTCTCTGCCGCTCTCTCTGCGCCGCTCTCTGCGCCGCTCTCCGCTCTGCGCCCCTCCTCCGTGCCGCCTCTCCTCTCTGCAACGCCCTCTCTCTCTCTCTGCGCCCCTCTCTCTCCCCTCTCTCGCCGCCGCCCTCTCTCTCCTCCGCGCCCCTCTCTCTCCCTCCGCGCCCTTCTCTGCGCCTCTTTCCGTGCCGCTCTCTGCCGCTCTCTCTGCGCGCCGCTCTCTGCGCCGCTCCTCTCTCTGGCGCCCCTCTCTCTCCGCCGCCCTCTCTCTCCCTCCG
>RXON01000293.1:0-25640 GCA_009667805.1 Leptobrachium leishanense | reverse complement strand
CAGCTAAGCACTATCTTAACATCAGGAAATCGTCACAGAGGGAAAGCCATGTCCTCTCCCTCCCCATCATTAACCCTCTCTCCCACAGTGAGGTCACTTACCTTACAGCTGGGAAAAGAGGGTTTCCTGCTGCTGCTTGAATTTCAAACCTTGCACCTCTGACTCCTTGGCTTTCTGGACCATGTAAGAGGAAAGCTCCACTTGCCAGCACCATCATTGCTAGGAGACAGGAGATAGTCTGGAGCAGACCCTTCTGCCTCCTGCTGCAGAACCCTATGCCCATGATCCCTGCAAAGTTAAACCTATGCCCTCCTTCTCAGTGTCAGCTCTTAATCCAGCATGGGCACCTGGCAGAGGAGGTGACTACTGCACCCCCTCAGATCCCTCCTGAGGGGCAGATGTGTTGGGCATTCTTTCAGCCCCAGTTAGCAGACAATAACCAGCCTGGGGTATAAATGGGCATCCCCAGCTGATGCAGATCTGAGTGGCAGAGCAGGGCACCCCTGTGCCAGGCTCCTGGATGTCAGCTCCCCTGCCCCCCCATGCAGACAGTCAGGGGTCATCCATCATGCAATCTTTTCAAAGCCTGCATTGGAGGGCTGCCTGGCCTATCATTGACAGGAAGAGGCATGTCTAGCTGCTAGATGTGCCCCTTCCTGTCAATCAGAGGCAGTCCTCCAATGCAGGCGTTTTTTGGAATGGCTTGGACCAATGGTGCTTTCCCATTGGTCCAAGCTTTTCCACTGCTCTATCAGTGCCTCTCTGTGGCACTAATGAGCAGTGATCAGGAAGTAGGCAGCACTTGTCTCTATGATGTGTCCTGCACACATCTTGAGCAGTTTACTCAATTAGCGCAGCAGGGAAACGTCCTGCTATGCAAAGTGAGTAGGCTGTGAAAACGAATGCCTGCAGAAGCAGAGGATGGAGCTGACAGCGGGGGAGCAGGTGAGTTTGTTTTTAGTTTATTAACTTATCACTTAATTGCAGGTGCAGCTCTGCCTCACCTGCCTCTACTGACTACACATCCCTGCAGTCCATATACAAGTAGGCAATTAACCCTTTCAATAACAACTCGGAATCTTGGAAGCTACCGGATGTGACGTATCGGGACTTACCGGATGTGACGTATCGGGAGTTACAGACGGACGACAACACAGGAACAAGGAAAGAGAAAGGAACGGTTCGATTGGATAAAGGAGATCTGGAGGACAGGAAGTTACCTTATATGGAAGACGCCAAGGAGTAGAGCCAATTAATTGAGGACCAATCAGAAATGTTTTGAGGAAATATAACAATGGGGGGAAATGATATTTTATTCATTATCTGGAGACTTTTTACTGATGCACTGTCCCTGAGGAAGTCTGATGTTTCAGACGAAACGCGTTGGGCATCTATTATCTTAAAAGCTGATCTTAAAAGATCTGATTTTATTTACCTATTTTATATATACACAATAAATTTCTTTTATATTGCATCCTGTGGCGTCCTCCTGTGAATAACTGAATGGGAGAAATTTGAACCAATTAGTGTTCCAAGGATTTTGTGAGTTTCTGAAACTGATAAGAACTTTTGTTTTATTGACTCTCATCGATCTGTAGGACATTATATTTTTCGTGTTTTTTCTATATGATGTGCTAAAGGAGAGTGTGAACCATCTCCTGGAAATTAGTCCTACAATTTAAAGTTAAGTATTCTTTGTGACCATCAATTTGTATATTTCAATAACATGTGTCAGGTCCCAGTGGTTTTACAGAATATACAGAATGATAAATGTGTTTCTGGCGCCACCTAGTGGTTTCTCAGAACAACAGAATACCTGACCTAATACAGTCCAATGTTCTTAAAGGAAATTAAATTGCATATAGGATCAGCAGCCGTCCTCTTCCACTTTGGAAGTATATTATCATTAGTGTCATTTATATAGTGCCAACAGTTTCTGCAGCTCTTTACAATAACCAATGGGAACGAAATACATATAAACGGACATAGGATGGAAACAAGGTGTAGAGGGCCCTGCTCGTAGGAATTTACAGTCTAGAGGGATTGGGGTTGTGGAAGACAAGAGGAATTGCACTAGATAGCAGGATCATTAGTGCCAGTGGTTTGGGAATGGTGGGGCCATACAAGCGGCTTCACTCAAGTGTGAGTAGGTGAGCAGAGGGATGAGTTGCATCAGTGATGTGTTACGCTAATCTGAAGAGATGGGTTTTGAGGGATTTCTTGAAGGCCTGAAGGTCAGGGGAGAGTTTGATAGGGCGAGGAAAGTCATTCCACAGGACCGATGCTGCCCTTGAGAAGTCTTGGAGGCGAGAGTTCGCCGTGCATGTGCAGACCGATGACAGATGGAGATCACCTGCTGAACGGAGTTGTCTAGATGGGACGTGCTTGTGGAGTAACGAAGACATGTAGGAAGGGATTGAGTTAGAGTGATTTGAACGTGAACATCAGTATTTTAAACTGTATCCTGAAAGGTACAGGAAGCCATTGGAGGGACCGGTAGGAGGGGGGGAAGTACGCGAGGTGCGTTTAGTGAGAAAAATAAGCCTGGCCCCTGCATTCATTAAAGATTGCAAAGGGGCGATGCGGGAGTTGGGGAGGCCAATAAGGAGCGAGTTGCAGTAGTCAAGTCGTGAAATGACAAGAGCATGAACCAGCATTTCTGTGGTAACTTGTGTCAGAAAGGGGCAGACACGGGCAATGTTTTTGAGTTGAAAATAACAGGATTTGGTCACTGTCTGGATGTGGGAAGAGAATTTTAGGTCAGAGTCAAAAGGCAGCGAGCTTGGGGTGTTGGGCAAATGGGTGTTCCATTTACTTGTAGACAGATAGGTGGTGTTGGGTTCTTCTTGGAAGGAGGAATGATGTGAATTTCAGTTTTGGCAAGATTGAGTTTAAGGAAGCGGGAAGACATCCAATTTGAGACAGTGGAGAGACAGTCAGTGACTCGATCCACGAGACCTGGAGAGAGGTAAGGGGAGGAGAGGTAAATTTGCGTGTCATCAGCGTATAGGTGGTACTGGAATCCAAAGGAGCTGATCAGTTTTCCTAGAGAGGCAGTGTAGACTGAAAAAAGTAGAGGGCCCAGTACTGAATCTTGGGGCACCCGAACAGACAGGCTGCCGGGAGGAGGTACTTCCAGAAAATGAGACACTAAATGATCGTTTGGACAGGTAGGAAGCGAACCATGAAAGAACAAAACCTTGAAGGCCTATATCACTAAGAGTTTGAAGGAGGATTGAGTGGTCAACTGTATCAAAGGCGGCAAAGGGTTCAACTGTATCAAAGGCGGCAGAGAGGTCAAGAAGGATCAGCAGTGAGTAGCACCCATTGGATTTAGCGGTTGCAAGGTCATTGGTCAGTTTTGCAAGGGCCGTTTCTGTTGAGTGCAGTAAGCGAAAGCTAGATTGCAGAGGGTCAAGGAGAGAGTTGGTGTTGTGGTTGTCAATCAGACGGGCAAACACAAGCTTCGAGGAGTTTGGAGGCAAAAGGGAGCAGGGAAAAGGAGCGGTAGTTGGAGGGAGTAGGGATGAGCCGAACACCCGAGTTCGGTTCGCATTCGGACTCGAACTTTTCAAAAGTTTGAATTCGAACTCGAACACGAACACGAACTCAATACAAGTCAATGGGACTCAAAGTTTGATTTTTAGAGTGCCCTCCAAGAGGGCATATATGCTAGATATTTCGCATAAAAGGTGTATGGGGGTCCGGGTAGTGCCCTGGGGAAAGGAAACAAGGACAAAAAGTTAAAAAAAAAATGTTTTTAAAGGGACAGTGAGTTTTCCATGAAATAAGGGTTAAAAATAAAAACAAAAAATTCCTTCAAATATCGTGCCTAGGGGGTCCCCATAACCTGCCCGTGAAGTGGTGGATTTCTAGGATGTATAGAAACATTTAAAAACAATGTCCGGGTCCGGGTAGTGCCCTGGGGGACAGGAAACAAGGACAAAAAGTTTTAAAAAAATACATTTTTAACCCCTTCACTGCTGACGACGTGTGGGACACGTCCTCGGTTACTCCCGCTGTATGCTGAGGAGGACGTGTCCCACACGTCATCAGCTTTGCGGGACCCCCGGCAAAGATACTCACCTCTCTGTCCGGGGTCCCGCGGCGTTCTGACTTCAGCGTCCTCAGACGCTGAAGTCAAGCTCCTCCCGACGTAAATGACGTCATCACGCCATGCGCAATGAAGTCCTTTCCAGGTGACCCCCGGCCTGGGCCAGCGCAAGCATTTTTATCTAGTCAGGTGAAGGTGCATTTTGGTGCCCCCCCCACACCTATACACACACTAGTGTTGCTCATATAAGTATATTTGCCCCCAGCTCATATGGGTATATTTGCCCCAGATCACATGTGGATATATTTGTCCCCAGCTCACATGTGGATATATTTGCCCCCAGATTTCATGGGTATATATTGCCCCAGCTCATATGGAGATATTTGCCCCCAGCTCATATGGGTACATTTGCCCCCAGATCACATGTAGATATATTTGCCCCCCAGATTACATGGGTATATATATATTTTCCCCCAACTCAAGGATATATTTGCCCCCAGATCACATGTGGATATATTTGCCCCCAGCTCATGGATATATATATATTTGCCCCCAACTCATGGATATATTTGCCCCAGATCACATGTGGATATATTTGCCCCCAGCTCATGGATATATTTGCTCCCAGATCACATGTGGATATATTTGCCCCCAGGTCATGGAAATATTTGCCCCCAGCTCATGGATATACATATATTTGCCCCCAACTCATGGATATATTTGCCCCAACTCATGGATATATTTGCCTCCAGATCACATAGATATTTTTTTTCCCCCAACGCATGGATATATTTGCCCCCAACATATGAATATATTTGCCCCAGATCTCATGTGGATATATTTGCCCCCAACTCATGGATATATCTGCCCCCAGCTCTCACCTGCTGCCATGCCCCCCAGGCTCCACCGGCGTTCCTCATGGTGGCGAGCAGCCGCTGACATGATGCAGCTTTGCCGCTCGACGGGCGGGAACCACATGACCAGCGCAGCCACGTTCTCGAGAGATCACGCTCGGTGCTGGTCAGGTGGTTCAGCCCCTAGCACTGCGTCGGGTCTCCCCGGCAGACCAAGATGGTGGCGCTTGGGGCCGGGGAATTTTGCCCCCACAAACTGGCAGGAAGCCAGATAGTAAGGCGGCCTCCTGTGCCGCCTTACGCTAGCACCGGCCCTGCCCCCGGAAATGCCGGGAGATCGCCTGGAAGGGAGGAGGGGATCCGTCCGAAGTGCGGCCTAGCTCCGGTGGGGTGCTTGAATGGTGGCTCCACCCCCGGGTCCCCCTCACTGCCTGATGTCCTCACGCATAGCGTGATGACGTCAGATAGCCGGGGAACCCCTAGCTGCCTGGAATCCCCTGGTGGAGATAGGGGGTTCATTTGAACCTCAATATCTCCAGAACCGTGGCAGCTAGGGGGTTAATGGAGGATGTCAATCGAAAGGCCAACATGACCAGGTATAAAGTAAAAAAAAATAATTTATTTTTGTGTGTTATTTTTATTAATGCAGCAATATTGTTCACATTTCAATTATAATGTGAACAATGATGCTGCACTAATGATTTATTTCTATGGTGTGCGTTTGCTAAAAATCACATAATTCCCCCCCAAAAATTTAATGAGTCCCCATTTCTAATTTTTGTACAAGCGCACCCCATAGAAAATACAACCGCAAATGTTCATGTGATAAAAGGTGAAAAAAAACACTTTACAGGCTGCAGATGATTAAAAATTCAAGTTTTATTGCATTTTTTGTTATAATATACAGGCAGAACATAACATATACATATAAAAATGATATATGAATCTGCCGAGTCTGCCGGAAAGAACGATATATAATATGTCTGGGTCGTATAATAAAATGTGGCTTCAAATCGCGTTTAAACATGATGAGCGAACGCGGTAAAAATTAGCTCAGCACAAAGCGGTGAAATCCCTCAGCAGTGAAAAGGTTAAAGGAACAGTGAGTTTTCCATAAAATAAGGGTAAAAAATAAAAACAAAAAATTCCTTTGAATATCGTGCCTAGGAGGTCCCCATAACCAGCCCGTGAAGTGGCGGATTTGTAGGATATATGGAAACATCGCCATCACAGACCCACACACGACACCTGGCACTCCCAGTCTGCGTACAATGTATCAAATTCATGAGACCTGACTAATTAGAAGCACATGTTATTTCCAAACACTAATTAAACACCTGTTGTTTACGCCGTTTGAGAGCACAGGTCATTTAGAGATGAGAATCTTTGCAACTAGACATTATTTTTTTATTCAATATCTAATAAACCGTTGCTTATAATATTCTGCAGTAAAGAGTCTCTTTATTTCTAGATTTTTTAGTATTTTTTAAGCATTTTGTATACTTTTTTCAAAACTTTTATTTTTTTCGAACTCGAACCGAACACGCCAAAAAGTTCGAAGTTCGCGAACTTGCGAACGGTCAAAGTTCGAATCGAGCTCCGAACTGATTGAACCGAACAGAACATCCCTAGGAGGGAGCAGTCGGATCCAGAGATGTTTTTTTTAGGATTGGGACTACTGTGACATGCTTGAGGGGAGCAGGAAAGACCCCAGAGGTTAAAGACAGATTAAAGGTATGGGTCAAGGATGGTACAAGAGAAACAGAAAGGGTTTTGCAGGATGTGAGGGAACGGGGTCGAGGGGGCAGGTAGTGGGATGAGAGGATCCCAGAAACAACCAAAAAATATATATGGATAGGTAGAAGTGGTGAGGTCTGCGCTTCTTCCTAAACAATCCTCTTAACAGGATGTGGTTTAGATTCTGTCCTTGTTTCAACGTTATTCACCTTGAGAGAAATATATTGACATAGTGTGATCTGTTACTATATTCTAAAGTCAATTGTATATAAATTCCACACTCACATTTTTAAGTGCCCAAAGTCTGGCACTGGATGTATAGACGGCCAGTGTTTTAAATGGGAGCTCTGGATCACCCCTCAACCATCTGGGTACTCCCGCGTCCTTCTGTCTGGTATACAGCAACCACAGGATCAATGTTGAGTAATTAAAACCAGCTTTATTGATATTCCATATAAAATAAATTTATAAATATGTCCAGAAAGCGTTTCGCGATCTGTTCGCTTCCTGAGCTGGAGTATTTAATCTTCCTGCGTCGCTGTGTCTTTAAATAGTTCTTTGAATCGAAACTGAAAGTGCGCCAAATGTTAATTGGTACCACGCATGCGTGCGGCATCATCCAAACTTCCGCGTTCCAACAAAAATGGAAAAAATGGATGTGCGTTCCAGCCGCATTGTTTTACTTTCGCCAAACGGGACCGGCACCTATCCATAGCGCTGACCCAATGGTCGGCCTTTGTGCCTCTTGCAGTGTTCATTCGAAATAGTTTGACTCCGGATCATTCCTATTGTTAATCCAAACATGTAACTTAAATTCAGGGCAATTGCTTAAAGTTCACATAGTATGATGATTACAAGTATGCCATAAAAACTTCCTCGGATTTAAAAAATATATAATTCCAATATTTAAAAACCTTTTTCAACAAACATAGCTTGGAATTCACGTAATGTGACAATTAAAAGTATACCATAAAACCTTTTCATAACTAAAAGAATATATATATATAATTGTTTAGGGCTGCGCATCTTCACTGGTCTCCCGATTCGATTACGATTATCAGGTCAATGATTCGATGCGATTCCACGATGCATTTCGATTACTGCCCAATTTGCCCTAGGTTTTAGACTCACATATTCACACACTCACAGTAATGTGCAGTGTGTATGAGTGTATCACAGCTCCACAGCAATAATACTCACAGTAATGTGCGGTGTGTAGGAGCGAATCACAGAGCTCTACTGTGGAGAAATGGGTTCGATTCCAGCAAGAGCACCTCTCCAGTAAGTGTCCTTGGGCAAGACACCTAACGGTACATACTCGCCACCCAGGACATACTGAAAACGAGAGAAATCTCAATGTATCTTTCCGGGGAAAATCCTTTCTCAAAAAAAATATAATAATAATAACCACTTAGCTGCAGAGGACACGCTGAGCACGTCCTCCCTTCGCAGCCAGCAATCGTCCGGATTCCGGGCCGATCGCTGTGCCCCCCGGTTCGGGCTGACATCCTTGATGTCAGCCCGGCACTCCGGGACCGCCGCTGGCACAATAGATGTCATCGCAGGGACGCGATGACATCTATTTCAGGCGCCCCCCGTGTGTGCGGAGGAGGCGCCTGAAAGGGGGGGTCCTTCGGACCTCTCTCTCTCCCTCCCGATCGCCGGGGGCCTGAGCTTAATGTCAGGCACCATTTGGAAGGGCACAGCCTGCCCTTCCAAACGGTACCTGGCATTAACCCCATGGGGGCCAGATCACGATTCTGCACCGAACAGCCTTTCCCGAAGCTGGCCGACATCTTAGATGTCGGCCAAGCCTCCGGGAACTCCCATGAGGACTGGCGTCATCGTGCTATGCAGCTGCCAGCAATGGTGGAGATAGGGGGTTCCAATGAACCCCCTATCTCCCGATCCGTGGCAGTTAGGGGTTAATGTTTGATATTGTTGGACCGGCCAGAGCATGGCCATTCCAACGATACCAAACATGACCATATAAAAAGTTTTGTAAAACATAAAAATAAAAAATAAACAAGTTTTTTATTTTTTATTTGTTTTGTTAATGCACCAATATTGTTCCCATTTAATTTATAATGTGAACAATGATGCTGCACTAACGATTTTTGTATGGGGTGCGTTTGTTAAAAATAGCAACATTTTCCGCCAAAAAAATTAACGAGACCCCATTTCTAATTTTTTTAACAAGCGCACCCCATAGAAAATATAACTGCAAACGATCGCATGTTAAAATGTGAAAAAAAACACTTTACACATTGTAAATTATTGAAAATTCTATTTTTATTGCATATTTTGTTATAATATACAGACAGGACATAACCTATACATATAATAATGACATATTATGAATCTGCCGAGTCTGCCGGAAAGAACGATATATAATATTTCTGGGTCGTATAATAAAATGTGCCTTCAAATCGCATTTAAACATGATGAGCAAAACCGGTAAAAATGACCTCAGCACAGAGGCGTGAAATGCCTCAGCAGCGAAAGGGTTAATAATACTCACAGTAATGTGCAGTGTGTATGAGAGTATCACAGAGCTCCACAGCAATAAAATTCACAGTAATGTGCAGTGTGTATGATTGTATCACAGAGCTCCACAGCAATAAAACACAGTAATGTGCGGTGTGTATGAGCGTATCAGAGCTCCACAGCAATAAAATTCACAGTAATGTGCAGTGTGTATGAGCGTATCACAGAGCTCCACAGCAATAAAATTCACAGTAATGTGCAATGTGTATGAGCGTATCACAGAGCTCCAGAGCAATAAAACACAGTAATGTGCAGTGTGTATGAGCGTATCACAGAGCTCCACAGCAATAAAATTCACAGTAATGTGCAGTGTGTATGAGCGTATCACAGAGCTCCACAGCAATAAATCTCAGTAATGATCTTTAGTCGGACAGAGGTAATTGTGGGCACATAGGTGAATGAATGATGGTTAGAGAGGGAGGGTGCACATTGAGAGGTAACACATTTTTGGGGCTATTTTAGAATGGTGATAGGTGTAAACGAGTCTTCCTAGGGGTTCTGAGACTTGGTTACACAGTGGAATGTGGTCTGATTGACACATAGGAGAGAGTTAAGTGTGGGCACATGGGTCAAAAAATGGTGGTTAGAGAGGGGGGTGAGAGGTGAAAGGTGTAACTGAGTGTTTCCAGTGTGTGGCACCCAGTGGTGTATTTTGGCCTAGGCCGACTAGGCCCAGGCCTAGGGCGGCACTTTCCAAGGGGCGGTGGCCCGCACTGGGTAGCCCCACCCCTAAAAAAAAATATATATTTTTTTTACTTTTGCAAATTATTTTACCAGGAAGGATACATTGAGATTTCACTAATTTTCAAGTATGTCCTGGGTAGGCAAGGCCTAGGCTTTCACTTTCCAGGGGGCAGCAAAAAACCTCACCACTAAATGGGTTACTCACAGAGCACCGAAATGACGCCAACATTTTGGTGTTCTGTAGTTCCCTGCACTTAGGAGAATAAAATTTCTCCACCCTGCAGTGAATTCACCATTCACCGCAGGGTCCCCAAAGTGCATGGAGTCGGCCACTGAATGCTGCCACCGCAAACCCGTGGCCTGCTGTTTTCAAAAGAACTACTGAACGAAAATGTCTGGAATTTACATATAAGATCCTATGATTGATAATAAAAAGTTCTGTTACAGAAAAAAGAAAAACTGCTATTAAGAAAAGGGGGGGGGGATTTGCCCAAAAAAATCTGAAAAATGAGTAAAAGGTACTAAAAAAAAATCAATAAGTAAAGACTTTTTACTGCAGATTAAAACAATAAATGATTTATTAGATATTGCATAAAAACGGGAATATTTTTAACATTGAAACCTATGGGGTTCGCCTGAATAAACCTGCTGATTGAAACCACCGAACATCAGGGCATTTCACTGCCATTTCTCTGAGTCTCAGTACCACATGACTGGATGAACCACGTGAAACGCAAGCTCGCAGCTGCCCGCCCTTTCGTTAACACAGACTCTATTCTGGACTGAACACCCACCGGGAAGGGAATCAAAGCTACAGTGCACCCTCTGACAGTGTCACCCCACTGCTGACAAGATGGCTCCACAGCATAATTGCTGTGTGCTCATATACACTCGGTTTGCTGGGAGTTTTACTGCAGTGGATTCTGATGCACTCATACACACCGCACATTGCATTGGTGGGAGTTTTATTGCTGTGGATTCTGATACGCTGACATACACCACACATTGCATTGCTGTGAGTTTTATTGCTGTGAATTCTGATGCACTCAAACACACCACACATTGCATTGCTGGGAGTTTTATTGCTGTGGATTCTGATACGCTGACACACACCGCACATTGCATTGCTGGGAGTTTTATTGCTGTGGATTCTGATACGCTGACACACACCAAACATTGCATTGCTGGGAGTTTTATTGCTGTGGATTCTGTGATACACACTGCATATTACTGTGAGTTTTATTGCCCTGGAGCTCTGGGATATGCTCATACACACTGCACATTTCTGTGGGTTTTATTGCTGTGCAGCTCTGATATGCGCATACACAGTGCCCATTTCTGTGGGTTTTATTGCTGTGCAGCTCTGTGATACGCTCATATGCAGTGCACGTTTCTGTGGATTTTATTGTTAAACCAATTAGAGCGGCTGTGATCCAGTATACTTGACATACGTGGTTGTTCTTTGTAAAAAATGCTTGAATTTAAACATTTCATAATTTTCTTTATCTCAATAGATACATTTGAAATGGTACAAAATATACAAGTAGGCACTTGGTATCCACTTTTAATCTAAAGATAGGAAAAGGCAGAGCTCTAAGAGGAAAAGGCGGAGCTCTAAGAGGAAAAGGTGGAGCTTAAAGAGGAAGGGTGGGGATTAACCAGGAAGAGGTGTGCCCTGGACGGGAAGGGGTGCGTCAAATTTAAATTAGGGGGTGCACGAGTTTAGTCAGGCCTAGGGCAGCACAAAACCTAAATACACCACTGGTGGCACCTGCTGTGACCATATTGTGTGTCTTTTATGGAATAAAATTTATTATGGTAAGCGTATGCACGTGAAATTAGTCATATTTGTAAGCACAAGTATGGCTTTAGAAAGACATTTATTTTAATTTAATTATAGAAATTGCATTGAATATATATTTTATATATATGAAAATGTTAGAAATGTATATATACATGCAATAAATAAATATTTATGCAATTGATGAAATAGTTTTACCTTGAAGAATTAATATTGTCTATATGTAGGTGTTTGTGCAGAATTAAAATAAATTGGTAAGGGGTTAATGGGACTAGTTTTACTGAAAAAAGGTTGATGTTGGTTTTTGGAATGAAGGGTTAATATGGGACTGCAGGGTTTTAGAGGTGTTTTGTGCAGGGTACTTGAGGGCTGCAGTCAGTAAGGGGTTACTGGTTAAGTCAGGGCTGCAGGGTGCATGGTTAGATTAGTGGTGCAGGGTGCATGGTTACATTGCATTGTGAAAGGTTAATAGGGGGCTGCAGGGTCATAGGTGTTTTGTGCAGTGTTACTTGAGGGCTGCACTCAGTAAGGGGTTTATGGTTAAGTCAGGGCTGCAGGTTGCATAGTGATGGGTGAATAGGGGCTGCAGTCAGTAAGGGTTAAATAGTTGGAGCTGTGGATCAGAGGGTTAATTAGTGTTCTGCTTTGGTCACACTCACATGCTCCCGCTGGACTTCACACATATAGCAGCTGTCACTTTAAACAATGGGAGGTGGAGCCGCTTCTCTGCACGGATGGGCTTTCAGCTCCACGGCAGGGGGGGGGGGTTCAGCTACAGAGAGGAGGTAGGGAAACAGACACAGCTTGATGCTGCGAGTCTCCCAGCAGTGACAGACACCAGAGAGGGGAATTAAGCCAGGGAGGAATAACGGAGGAGTTGGAGGGGGCGTGGCCAGTGAATCGATTAGCAGCCTGAGATCATCGATGCAGCATCGTGGAAGGAAGCATCGCGATGCATCAGGGAAACAATTATATTTGACAGCCTAACATTGTTCCGATTTTTTTAAATTAGCTCATACCGTATTGAAAAAGAGCCTCTTTAAAAAGGGATTAATTTATAAATGTGCTGTATTGCTTAAATGTATTATCTAGATCTTATACGCCTCAGGAGAAGGGGGGGATTGTATATTTGAGTGGCAAATAACAGGGAAAACTAGAATTAGTTTATAATAGGAGAATTGATAATAAAACAAATATTGTGCAATTCTAAAAGTATATATAAGGTGCTATTGTGCTAAAATGTTACAGACAGGACATTATTTTGTTTATTTTTATATCTGAAATGCCATTTAAAAAACATGCTCTGCATGCTAAAAACATTTTGCCATATGTTACTATGAGTATAGCTAAAACGTTTTAGTTTTCTGGATCTTGACATTTTCATAGAAGATACCTAAATTAAGACGAAAACTTTATTCAAAAAAGTAGATGTCAAATAGCTACATTGAAAAGAAGAGTTGCCATTTTTGGCAATAGTTGGAAGGGATTCCAAAGGGTCAATTCCTTCGACTGAAAAGGAATCGCACGGAAAATCGTGATTATATGATACAATCAGAAAGAATGAAGAAACATTTTGAGGAAAAAGGCTACAAAAAAGACTCCCTGGAAAAGATAAGGAACAAAGTCCAGAAGATGGATCAGAAAAGAATCCTGGAAGAAAAACAAGTGGGAACCGCAGCACCAAAAATACCTTTCATTTGCCAATACAACGAGGAACATCGACAAATCAGACAGATTCTGAATAAATATTGGCCAATACTTAGGAGAGATGGGGATCTCCAAATGATATTGGAAGATCGACCTACTATTTTATTCAGAGGCGCATAAAACATCAAGAACAAACTTGTCACAAGCCATCTGAAAGGAAAAAAAGAATAAGAATCCATTTAATATGGAGAGGGGTTTCTTCGGCTGCGGAAATTGCTTGGGTTGCAGAATGACAGGGAGTCGAAGAAGACATATAAATGATTTTAAGGATATGGAAGACCAAAATTCCTACAAGATATATGGAACTCTCATATGCTTCTCTAGAAATGTTATATATCTCTTGATCTGCCCGTGTGGTAAATTCTATGTAGGACGAACTACCAGGAGTCTAAACGTCAGGATTAGAGAACATCTTAATAATACTAAAAAGGGAGTAGAAACACACACAGTCCCCACATTATGAGATACACAACAAGGATCCAAGAGGGACACAATGCCTTGCAATCCAACAGATTGATAAGGATTTGAGAGGAGGAAATTTCTTGAAAAAAAATAATCAAATCGAGATGAAATGGATATAACTTGAACACTCTTATTCCCCATGGATTAAATCAAGATTTCGAATTATGTCACTTTTTATAAATACTTCTTTCATCTATACCACTTCACCAACGAATAATGGGACCACACCATAAATGATAATCAACACGTTTAGCAATTTATCCCATGAATGTTATTAATCAGCATTGATAGCACTTTATGTTACAGTATGTACAGCACTTTATAAACATTTAAAGGAACTTTTTAGCTATACTTATAGTAACATATGGCAAAATGTTTTTAGCATGCAGAGCATGTTTTTTAATGGAATTTTAGACATAATAAAATAATGTCCTGTCAGTAACATTTTAGCACAATAGCACCTTATAAATACTTTTAGAATTGCACATCTAAATGTCTTATTAGATTATTTGTTTTATTATTAATTCTCCTAAATAAATCAGATTTATTTTGACTCCCGATGAAGCCGATGTTGTGATCGGCGAAACACGCGTTTGTGCTGAGTGTTGGTTTTAATATGTCTTTGGTCTATAATTAGGTGGCAATAATATGTGAATTGGTAGTAGCAGGGATCGGCCGCTCCCTTATGCATTAGTCCTATGTATGGGGCCAAGGGTGTATTAAATTGAGCAAGCCTAAGGACAATTATATTGCATTTACTCTAGAGCCAGTACCTAGTAGGTTCGGCTCTATTTTGCATCCTTATATGTTTTTCTGGTACAGTGCGACGTTTATCAACCTATTGGCTGCGTATGAATCTATGAATACGGGTGGCCAGGAGCAATACACGCATTAATGTTTAGCGCCGACCCTGCAGTTACTCCATTTAATTGCCTCAATACGCCTAGTATAGTTCAGGTTGTGTTCATGTTTTTTATTCGATTGATCATTTTTTCTTAATTATTGCAATCATTAAAGGTTACGTTTTAATACTCAACACCTGGTGTCCTTCGAGAAGGTAGTTTGCTTTCTCTCATTTTTTGCCATAAATATATATATTCTTTTAGTTATGAAAAGATTTTATGGTATACTTGTAATTGTCACATTACGTGAATTCCAAGTTATGTTTGTTGAAAAAGGTTTTTAAAAATTTTAATTACATATTTTTTAAATACGAGAAAGTTTTTATGGCATACTTGTAATCATCATACTATGTGATCTTTATGCAATTGCCCCGAATTTAAGTTATATATATATTTGGATTAATAATAGGAATGATCCAGAGTCAAACTATTTCGAATGAACACTGCAAGAGGCACGAAGGCCGACCATTGGGTCAGCGCTATGGATAGGTGCCGGTCCCGTTCGGCGAAAGTAAAACAATGCGGCTGGAACGCACATCCATTTTTTCCATTGTAGTTGGAACGCAGAAGCTTGGATGATGCCGCACGCATGCGCGGTACCAATTAACATTTGGCGCACTTTCAGATTCGATTCAAAGAACTATTTAAAAGACACAGCGACGCAGGAAGATTAAATACTCCAGCTGAAGAAGCGAATAGATTGCGAAACGCATTCTGGACGTATTTTATCTATTTTGTATGGAATATCAATAAAGCCATTTTTAATTACTCAACATTGATCCTGTGGTTGCTGTTTACCAGACAGAAGGACGTGGGAGTACCCAGACAGTTGAGGGGTGATCCAGCGCTCCGATTTAAAACACTGGCCGTCTATACATCCAGTGCCACGTTTTGGACATTGAAAACATGAATGTGGAATTTATATACAATTCACTATAGAATGTAGTAACAGATCACACTATGTCAATATATTTCTCTTGAGGTGAATACCGTTGAAACAAAGAGAGAATCTACACCACATCCTGTTAAGAGGATTGTTTAGGAAGAAGCGCAGACCTCACCACTAGGGATGAACCGAACACCCCCGAGTTCGGTTCGTATTCGAACCCGAACTTTACAAATGTTCGAATCCGAACCCGAACTCGAACTCAATACAAGTCAATGGGGCAGAAAATTTGATTTTTAGAGTGCCCTCCAAGAGGGCATATATGCTAGATATTTGCCATAAAAGGTGTATGGGGGTCCGGGTAGTGTCCTGGGGACAGGAAACAAGGACAAAAAGCTTTTGAAAAAAAAAATGTTTTTAAAGGGACAGTGAGTTTTCCATGAAATAAGGGTTAAAAAAAAACCCGAAAAATTCCTTCAAATATCGTGCCTAGGAGGTCCCCATAACCTGCCCGTGAAGTGGCAGATTTCTAGGATGTATAGAAACACTTAAAAACGGTAAATGCTTTTCCTTTAATCTATCCATAAACAACTGCTTGGGGCGGCAGTCTGTATTAAAAGAGGAGACATTTTCGGACACGTAGAAAAAGTTTAGTGATTATTTGGCTAAATTATTGTGAAACTTATGCAGGCTTTGGATGAAAGTAACAATAGGTGCTTTAAAATTGGTCCTTTAGCGTCGGCAACAGTGCCATCACGCAGTAACCCCTCTGAGGATATGAATCTGATATAGGCGTCAGTGGCAGTGCACCCAAATATTGTGCTTTTGGTGCCAGGCCTGCAAGTACTATCATACAGTAACCGCTCTGAAGTATTGTGGAAGAATGCAGGGGTGGACCTTGCAGTCCTATATTAAAAAGATATGAATCTGGTCAAGGCATCAGTGCACACAGATATTGTGACATTGGTGCAAGACTGCCAGGCCAGCAAGTGCATTCATACAGTAACCCCTCTGTGGTATTGTGGAAGAATGCAGGGGTGGACCATGTGGTCCTATATTAAAAAGATATGAATCTGGTAATGGGCGTCAGTGCACCCAGATATTGTGCTTTTGGTGCAAGACTGCCAGGCCAGCAAGTGCATTCATACAGTAACCCCTCTGTGGTATTGTGGAAGAATGCAGGGGTGGACCATGTGGTCTTATATTAAAAAGATATGAATCTGGTAATGGGCGTCAGTGCACCCAGATATTGTGCTTTTGGTGCCAGACTGCCAGGCCAGCAAATATCATCATACAATAACCCCTCTGTAGTATTGTGGAAGAGTGCAGGGTTGGACCCTGCGGTTCAAAAAATTAAAATGATATAGATGTGGCACAGGCGTCATTGCAGCCAAATATTGCGCCTTTCATGCCAGCAAGTGCCTTCACACCGTAACCCTTTTGTAGTATTGTGGAAGAGTTCAGTGCTGGAGGTTTTGTGAATGCAGAAGACATCCCCAATCTATTCCATTACTTCAGCATCAGGGGATTGATAGCTGCTGATCCAGGATTGATTCATTTTTATAAATGTCAGCCGGGCTACAGAGTCAGTGGACAGATGCACTCTTTTGTATGTGACAAAACCTCCAGCGGCACTGAACGTCCTTTCAGAAAGCACGCTAGATGAAGGGCAACCTAGTAGCTGCATAGCATATTGGCTAAATTCTGGCCAGTGATCCAATCTCGACACCCAGTAAGCCAGTGGATCATCTGCTGGAAAGGTATCCAGGTCTGCCCTTGCCCCTAGGTAGTCCTGCACCATATGGTGAAGACGCTGGTAATGGGTGCCTACATTTGACGTCCCTGGGCGTTGTGGACTAAAAAAAAATAAAAATGCATCAGTCAAGCGGCCCTGGCCTTCACCACTATTCCTCTGATCATCCGCAACCTCAGAAGCATGTGTGTCATCACTTGGTAACCTACCAGTGCCTGGAAAGGTGTTACACATGTGTCGCTTTAGAGCGTCCTCAAGTTTTTTCGTCCTGTGCTCCCTATGTGCGGGCAGGATGAGCTCTGCAACTTTACCCTTGTATCGTGGCTCAAGAAGGGTTTGCCAACCAGTAATGATCCCTCTCCTTGATAGCACGAATCCTGGGGTCCTTTAGCAGGCTTTGCATTATAAGGGAGCCCATGCAGCATAGGTTGGAGGTGGCATTAGTATCCGAGTCTTCCTGGTCAATGAGGATGACCCCATCGTGCACTTCCTCCTCCCAGCCACACACTAGCCCTTGTGTTTCTGGGCAGACGAAACCCTCCCTTGAGGAATCCAGCAGGAACACTAAAGGAATTGTGTCACTGATTCATGCACTGTCCCTGCTCACCATCCTCGTTGCCTCCTCAAATGGTGACAGTACAGTGCATGCATCCTTGAACGTCAGCCACTGCGGGGGGAACCAAGTTGACCTGAACCTGTCCTTGTGCCATACTCACACAGGTACTCATTGATGGCCCTCTGCTGCTTGTGCAGATGCTGCAGCATTGCTAATGTCGAGTTCCACCTGGTGGGCATGTCACAGATCAGACACTATGTGGGAAGGTGGAATTATCTTTGAATTTCTGGAAGGCGAACGCTTGCTGGGAATGACTGTCTGAAGTGGCTGCAGACTTTTCTGGCCTGGCTGAGAAGCTCTGCCAGCCCTGGGCACCTGGTTAGGAAATGCTGTACCACTAGATTTAGGACGTGTGCTAGGCATGGTACATGCGTCAATTTACTCTTGCGTAGGGCGGAGAGAAGGTTGCTGCCATTAGCACAAACGATCATTCCCAGCTGAAGCTGGTGTGGTGTTAACCATCTCTGCACCTGGCCCTGCAGAGCTGACAGAATTTCTGGCCCGGTGTGGCTCCTGTCCCCTAAACAAACCAGCTCAAGCACAGTATGGCATCTTTTTGCTTCAGCCATTGTGTAGCCCCTGCCACTCGGTTAACTGCCACTTCGCCAGAGACAGAGAAGGAGGAGGAGGAAGAGGGAGAGCTGGTGGTGGAGCAGACAGACCTCATACAAGCAGCTTTCTGGAGGCGTGGTGGATGAACAAGCTCCAGCACAGAGCCCCATCTTGGATCCCTCCCAGCTGCAATCACAGTTACCCAGTGTGCCGTGAAAGAAATGTAACGACCCTGTCCATGCTTGCTGGACCATGTGTCTACAGTCACATGCACCTTGCTGCTGACTGCCTTTCCCAATGACTCGATAACATTGTCTTCCACGTGCTGGTATAGTGCTGGAATGGCCTTGCGTGAAAAGTAATGGCGTTTTGGAACCTGCCACTGTGGTACAGCACATTCAGCAAATTCACGGAAGGGAGCAGAGTCCACCAGCTGGAAAGGCAGCAGCTGCAATGCGAGTAATTTTGCTAAGCTGGCATTTAGACGCTGTGCTTGGGGATGGTTGGGACTATATTTTTTCTTACACTGCAGCAGCTGCGGCAATGTAATCTGACTGCGTAAATCTTCAGCTGATGGGGATACTGTCACATTGCGAGGAAGGACCTGGTACATCCATAACTGTAGCACCATCCCTGTCAGTGGAGGTTGTAGGCAATGACATGGCAGTACATACAGTGGGGGTAGAGACAGATGAGGAGGAGGAGGACCTACGCAAAGTTTTGCGCCAACGGGATGTGTGGCAGGAGGTCATATGTTGTCTCAAGCACGAGGTACCCAAGTGTCCGGTGTCTTTCCCACGCTTAAGCCTCATCTGACATAGATTACAAATAGCAACGGAGGGGTCTGCTGCACATTTAGAAACATAGAAAAATGTCGGCAGATAAGAACCTTATGACACATCTAGTCTGCCCAATTACATGGATACTTTACCTGGATTTATCTTTTGTTTAGGATAGCTTTATGCCTATCCCATGCCTGCTTAAATTCAATTACTGTTTTGGCCTCTACCACTTCAATTGGAAGGCTGTTCCATGTATCCACCACCCTCTCAGTAAAATAATGCTTCCTGATGTTACTTTTAAACCTTTGCCCTTCTAATCTTAGACTATGTCCTCTTGTTTTGCTACTTTGTTTCCTTTTAAATATACTCCCTTCCTCTAACCTGTGGATTCCCTTTACGTATATAAATGTTGCTATCATATCTCCTCTGTCTCGTCTTTTTTCCAAGCTGTACATGTTAAGATCATTAAGCCTTTCCTGGTAACTTTTCTCCTTCAAGCCGTACACCATTTTAGTAGCCCTTCTCTGAACTCTCTCTAAGATGTCTATATCCTTCTGGAGATACGGTCTCCAGTACTGCACACAGTACTCCAAGTGAGGTCTCACCAGTGCTCTGTACAGTGGCATGAGCACTTCCCTTTTCCTACTGCTAATGCCTCTCCCTACACAACCAAGCATTCTGCCAGCATTTCCTGCTGCTCTATTACATTGACTACTTACCCTTAGATCCTCTGAAATAATAACCCCTAAATCCCTTTCCTCAGATGTTGAGGTTAGGACTGTATCAAATATTTTATATTCAGCCCTTGGGTTTTTATGTCCCAGGTGCATTATCTTGCACTTATCCACATTAAAACTCAATTGCCACAGCTCCGACCATTTTTTTAGTTTACCTAAATCATTTGTCATTTGGCTGATCCCTCCAGGAACGTCAACCCTGTTGCAAATCTTTGTGTCATCAGCAAAAAGACATACTTTTCCATTAATACCTTTTGCAATATCACTAATAAAAATATTAAAGAGAATGGGTCCAAGTACTGACCCATGAGGTACCCCAATGGTAACAATATTTCATTCAACATTATTGGCATCCAAGCTCAAAGATTGCAATTTATTGATCAGGGAGATCATGCCAAACTAATCTTATTGATTTTTTTGACTGGGTAACAAAAATAATAGACATAGGTGGTGCAGTAGACATTGCTTATTTAGATTTCAGTAAGGCTTTAGATACTGTTCCGCATAGAAGGCTTAACAATAAATTGCAATCTTTGAGTTTGGATTCCAAAATTGTTGAATGGATTAGGCAGTGGCTGAGTGACAGGCAACAGATGGTTGTGGTAAATGGAGTTTATTCGGCGCAAGGTCTTGTTACCAGTGGGGTACCTTAGGGGTCAGTACTTGGACCCATTCTCTTTAATATTTTTATTAGTGATATTGCAGAAGGTATTAATGGAAAAGTATGTCTTTTTGCTGATGACACAAAGATTTGCAACAGGGTTGACGTTCCTGGAGGGATCAGCCAAATGACAAATGATTTAGGTAAACTAAAAAAATGGTCGAAGCTGTGGCAATTGAATTTTAATGTGGATAAGTGCAAGATAATGCACCTGGGACGTAAAAACCCAAGGGCTGAATATAAAATATTTGATACAGTCCTAACCTCAACATCTGAGGAAAGGGATTTAGGGGTTATTATTTTAGAGGATCTAAGGGTAAGTAGTCGATGTAATAGAGCAGCAGGAAATGCTAGCAGAATGCTTGGTTGTGTAGGGAGAGGTATTAGCAGTAGGAAAAGGGAAGTACTCATGCCACTGTACAGAGCACTGATGAGACCTCACTTGGAGTACTGTGTGCAGTACTGGAGACCGTATCTCCAGAAGGATATAGACATCTTAGAGAGTGTTCAGAGAAGGGCTACTAAAATGGTTTACGGCTTGAAGGAGAAAAGTTACCAGGAAAGGCTTAATGATCTTAACATGTACAGCTTGGAAAAAAGACGAGACAGAGGAGATATGATAGAAACATTTATATACGTAAAGGGAATCCACAAGGTAGAGGAAGGGAGTATAGTTAAAAGGAAACAAAGTAGCAAAACCAGAGGACATAGTCTTAGATTAGAGGGGCAAAAGTTAAAAGTAAAATCAGGAAGCATTATTTTACTGAGAGGGTGGTGGATACATGGAACAGCCTTCCAGTTGAAGTGGTAGAGGCCAAAACAGTAATTGAATTTAAGCAGGCATGGAACAGGCATAAAGCTATCCTAAACAAAAGATAAATCCAGGTAAAATATCCATGTAATTGGGCAGACTAGATGGGCCGAAAGGTTCTTATCTGCCGACATTTTTCTATGTTTCTAAGCCTTCTATGCTGAACAGTATCAAAAGCCTTACTGAAATCTAAATAAGCAATGTCTACTGCACCACCTATGTCTATTATTTTTGTTACCCAATCAAAAAAATCAATAAGATTAGTTTGGCATGATCTCCCTGAGGTAAACCCATGTTGTTTCTGATCTTGCAATCTATGTGTTTTTAAATGTTCAACAATCCTTTCCTTTAACATGGTTTCTGTCACGGAATGGCTCCGCACCCTCAGCCAGGGGCGGTGCAGTGACAGTAAAATGGCCATGGACAATTAGGTGCGGTGGCACGCACGGAGTTTTTAAAGTACGTTTATTTAGATGTGGTTATGTGTGGTGTAATAAAGTGTCCCCGTTTGCGTTGTGAAGTGTATTTCCCTGTGTTTGCCTTGCCCGCCGCCATTTTCCGATTGCCTCGTGGCCGTTATCAGATTCTTCGAATCGGAAAATGGCCGATTCGAACCATCCGGTTCGGATCGTAAAATGGCCGATTCGGACCGTCCGGTCCGAATCGGCGACTCCCCGAACTGTAATGGCCAATGGGTCCTGGGAGGGCGGGCAGGGATTCCCATTGTATTGTAATTTGTGTGAAGTTGATAAATGCCTGTGCTGTGAATAAAAAACCCAGATTTAGCAGTGCATCCAGCCTCGTCTGATGTGTTTATTTCTCCGCCGTACTTCATCGCCCAAGTATTCCCCGCAGTCTCAGGGTACGGTGTCCACTCAGATCCGAACCGAACCGTGCGCTCTGTGCCTGCATCTCGCATCAGGACAGAGGCGCAGCGGATGGTGTTCGGTTCCTAGAGCGATCAGCCCGAGATCCGATCCGAAGGGCGCGGCCGTGTACCACGCTTCGGTATCGGAAGAGAGCGCGGTACGATCCGAATCCTTCGCCGATCCCGCCAGATCCGAAGCCGCATCCATTAAAGATCCGAAAAGTCCTCCGCAAACCGATCCGAATATTCCCGGAAAAGATCCGATCTCCGTAATCGGCCGGCCGCCCGCAGACGCACTCCACACCCGCAAGGTCAGTGAACCAGCTGCTCGGGACGCTGAGTACCGTATGGCTCAGTGGTCGGGCTGGTTCTAGGCAGGGGTCCCCTCCACCGCCCGCTAACCCTTCCCCAGGCCACGCCAGGCCGCACGAGACGCCGAGTGCGCGTCACTCGGTAGTCGGGCCAGCGGTAAGCGACGGGGCCACGCAGATAGAGCACACCCGCAGGCGGAACAACATCCCATTCCGTCATAGTTTCCATTAATTTCCCCACTACTTACGTAAGACTAACTGGCCTATAGTTCCCCGATTCCTCCCTAATACCCTTCTTGTAAATGGGCACAACATTTGCTAATTTCCAGTCTTCTGGGACGTCTCCCATTAACAAGGATTGGTTAAGAACTCCCAGCAGACAGCAGAGTTCCTCCGTGTGTGTTTTGAGAGAACAGCGCCCTGCACCGGAGCAGCTTTGACATCTGATGCCTTGGACTGGCTAGTGCTACAGTTGGTCATAGAGGATGTTGTGCCTTGTGTTTGCTGTGCCTCCTCCTCCTCCCCCCTCCTCCTCACTTGATTCCTCTGTTCGATCTGGCACCCAGGTGGAGTCAGTGATCTCATTATCAATGTCATCTTCACCCCCTATCTCCTTGTCACTGGAGCCAACTTGTCAGTATGCTGCAGCTGCTGGGGGAACATGAGTGCCAGTTATTTGTGTGTCATCACTGGCACCCCCTTTCTCTAGGTTGATTATACTCCCTTCCTCAACCTCAGAGATTGAATCAGAGCACTGTACTTGCTGCGCATCCTCAAGCAGCAGGTCACTGTCATTGTAGTCAAACAATTCAGCTGACTCCGTGTGTGATAGCGAGGCTACGGCAGGAGTAGTTGTGGACATGGAGGCTGCATTAGATACTTTGGCATCTGAGGTGGACTGTAAAGCACTACAAGCCTGGCTGGCAGAGGACTCAGAGGATGGCCTGGTTAGCCAATCCATCAAATCCTCTGTATGTTGCTGCTGCTTAAGAAGACGGCCAGCACCAGTTAGAAAGAACAAGCGTGCCCCTGCAGAGGATGCACCACGTCCACCACAACCAGAGGCACAGCCTCCCGAAACAGGGGCTGCTTGCCCTCTTATCTGTGTCTGGGAGCGTCTGCCTGTCCTTTTCGTTCTTTCAGACATGGTGAGTGATATATAGATTAAATATATACATATATACTCTCGTATAAAGATTAAAGATTTACAGAACTCTGGTATAACTCAGTGAGACACCCTGATAGCTGGCAGCCAGTGACAAGACACAGATTACAATTCCCTCCTATAAATCAGTGTGACCCCCTGATGGGTGGCAGTGAGAAGCCACAGATTACAATTCGCATAAATCTGCTAGAAGTATGTGGGACCCCCTGATGGGTGGCAGTGAGAAGACACAGATTACAAGTCTCAGAAACCTCCTATAAATCAGTGTGACCTCCTGATGGGTGGCAGTGAGAAGCCACAGATTACAAATCTCAGAAACCTCCTATAAATCAGTGTGACCCCCTGATGGGTGGCAGTGAGAAGTCACAGATTACAAGTCTCAGAAACCTCCTATAAATCAGTGTGACCCCCGATGGGTGGCAGTGAGAAGACACAGATTACAAGTCTCAGAAACCTCCTATAAATCAATGTGACCCCCTGATGGGTGGCAGTGAGAAGCCACAGATTACAAGTCTCAGAAACCTCCTATAAATCAGTGTGACCCCCTGATGGGTGGCAGTGAGAAGCCACAGATTACAAGTCTCAGATACCTCCTATAAATCAAAGTGACCCCTTGATGGGTGGCAGTGAGAAGCCACAGATTACCAATCTCAGAAACCTCCTATAAATAAGTGTGACCCCCTGATGGGTGGCAGTGAGAAGCCACAGATTACAATTCGCATAAATCTGCTAGATGTATGTGGGACCCCCCCTGAGGGTGGCAGTGAGAAGCCACAGATTACAAGTCTCAGAAACCTCCTATATAAATCAGTGTGACCCCCTGATGGGTGGCAGTGAGAAGCCACAGATTACAAATCTCAGAAACCTCCTTTAAATCAGTGAGACCCCCTGATGGGTGGCAGTGAGAAGCCACAGATTACAATTCGCATAGATCTGCTAGAAGTATGTGGGACCCCCTGATGGGTGGCAGTGAGAAGCCACAGATTACAAATCTCAGAAACCTCCTATAAATCATTGAGACCCCCTGATGGGTGGCAGTGAGAAGCCACAGATTACAAATCTTAGAAACCTCCTATAAATCATTGAGACCCCCTGATGGGTGGCAGCCAGTGAGAACACACGGATTATAACAATTCCCAAATATTTTGTAGAAATTAGTGACCCCAAAATACTTGCTGGCAGTGACAAGAGACAGATCACCTCAATTCCCAGATATTTTTTAAAAATTAGTGACCCCAAAATTCCCCTGGCAGTGACAAGACACAGATCACCTCAATCCCAAATGTTTGTGTAGAAATTTGTGACCCCAAAATACTTGCTGGCAGTGACAAGACACAGATCACCTCAATTCCCAAATGTTTTGTAGAAATTTAGTGAACCCCCAAAATACTGCGTGGTACTAGCTGTGTGACAAGACACAGATCACCTCAATTCCAATATATTTGGTAGAAATTTGTGACCCCCAAATACTTGCTGGCAGTGACAAGACACAATCACCTCAATTCCCAAATGTTTTGTATAAATTTTGTGACCCCAAAAGACTTGTTGGCAGTGACAAGACACACATCACCTCAATTCCAGATATTTGGTAGAAATGAGACCCCCCAGACCCCCCAGTAGCGTGGCAGACCGGCAGTAAGAACACACAACAACTATCTCCTATGAAATCTCCTCTCAAATGTGTGCAGGAACGCGCTTGCGTGGAAACCTTATATAGTGCTGCGGGACTTAGTTCTGTGAGTCCATGATT
>RXON01000291.1:0-20591 GCA_009667805.1 Leptobrachium leishanense | reverse complement strand
TCGCATGTTAAAATGTGGAAAAAAACACTTTACACATTGTAAATTATTGAAAATACATATTTTATTGCATTTTTTGTTATAATATACAGACATGACATAACGTATGCATATAATAATGACATATTATGAATCTACTGAGTCTGACGGAAAGAACGATATATAATATGTCTGGGTCATATACTAAAATAAGCCTTCAAAACACGTTTAAACATGATGCGCAAAACAGGTAAAAATGACCTCAGCATAGGGGCGGGAAAAGCCTCAGCAGCGAAAGGGTTAATATATCCATAAACAACTGCTTGGGGCGGCAGTCTGTATGAAAAGAGGAGACATTTTAGGACACGCAGAAAAAGTTTACTGATTTTTTGGCGGTGAAAAGCAGGAGAATGACTGGAGAATGGAAAATTCTAGACCAAATACCTGATTTATTTTGACCTAGAATTTTCTCTTCAGTCAGTGAAAAAATACGGCAATGCGTTCGGACGCACTTTTTGCGTTTGGATGCAAAAAATGCGTTAGTCTGACCCTAGCCTTATCTCACTTTCCAAAATGGCTATTTGGTCCAGATTGTTCTCTTTTCCTGCCATTCTCCTGGTTTTCACCTTTCTCTGAACAACCCTCAGAGAGGTGAAAGCCAGGAGAACTGACAAGAGAAGAGAACAATCTAGACCAAATAGCCGATTTGGAAAGTGAGATAAATGGGAGAATTTTTCTGGTTTGGCTATTTTGACCTAGAATTTTCTCTTCAGTCATTCTCCTGAGTTTCACCTTTCTCTGAATAACCCTGTCAGGGTTATTCAGAGAGCGGTGAAGAGCAGGAGAATGACTGGAGAATGGAAAATTCTAGGTCAAAATAGCCAAACCAGAAAAAGTCTCCCATTTAGGCTAGGGTCAGACAAACGAATTTTTAACGTGCCTTTAGGAGCACTTAATCACGGCTGCACTAGCAGCAAATGACGGGCAATGACGGCCAATATACGAAGTACGGTCGCACGAAAGTCCGGCTGCGCAACGCAAGTGGAAAATGTACGCATTTTTTAGAGAACGCAGAACCGCCAGTACGGACGTACAGAGTGCGCTGCATCCACTAGCGGCGTGTGTGCGTGATTTGGAGACGTCAGACCCTGCTCATGTCCGGCCAACATAACGTCCAGACACCCAAAGTTTCCTGGTTTGGATCCGTAAAAAATCACGCACAAAAATGCGCATCGTATGATCGTTTTCGCGCAATCCGTGAAAAAATACGCCAATGCGTTCGGACGCACTTTTTGACGGTCGCTGCGAAAAATGCGTTAGTCTGACCCTAGCCTTATCTCACTTTCCAAATCGGCTATTTGGTGCAGATTGTTCTCTTTTCCTGCCATTCTCCTGGTTTTCACCTTTCTCTGAACAACCCTGAGAGAGAGGTGAAAGCCAGGAGAACTGGCAAGAGACGAGAACAATCTAGACCAAATAGCCAATTTGGAAAGTGAGTTAAATGGGAGAATTTTTCTGGTTTGGCTATTTTGACCTAGAATTTTCACTTCTCCAGTTATTCTCCTGCTTTTCACCGCACTCTGAATAACCCTGTGAATGTTTAATCCCGAGGTGAAAAATAACATTGCTTTAGATGTTATTTTGAATTTTTTTCAAACACAAGCTAAATGCAGCATATGAGGCTAGGGTCAGACTGAGGCAGTGCGAACGCGCGTTCTGGCGCACTTAATCACGGCCGCACTAGCAGCAAATGACGGGCAATGACGGCCAATATACGAAGTACGGTCGCACAAAAGTCCGGCTGCGCAACGCAAGTGGAAAATGAACGCATTTTTTCGAGAACGTTAAACCACTAGTACTGACGTACAGAGTGCGCTGCGTCCGCTAGCGGCGTGTGTGCGTGATTTGGAGACATCAGACGCTGCTAATGTCCGGCCAACATAACGTCCAGATGCAAGAAGTGTTTTATTGATGATCCGTACAAAATCACGGATGAAACTGCGCATAGTATGACCGCTATTGCGTATTCCGTGAAAAAATACGTCCATTCTTCGAACGCACATTTTCACGGACAACGTGAAAAATGCGTTAGTCTGACCCTAGCCTTAGGAAGTTTTAGGATGGAAATTAATTCTCAAATCTCAATCAGAAGCAGACACCAACCCACCCCCTCAGTACCTCAGTATAATGTACAATGTATCAAATTGATTACCAGACTAAAAACACCTGGTGTTATGCCCGTTTGTGAACAGAGGTCATTTAGAGTTGAGAATCTTTCCACGTCACATTAGTTTTTAATTCAATATCTAATAAACTGTTGCTTATAATATTCTGCAGTAAAGAGTCTCTTTAATTCTAGAAATTTTTTGTATTTTTTTAAGCATTTTCTATACTTTTTTCCAAATTTTTTTTTTTCTCGAACTCGAACCGAACACACCCAAAAAGTTTGAAGTTCGCGAACTTTTGAACTGCCAAAGTTCGGGCTGAACTCCGAACCGTCCGAACCTGAACAGCTCATCCCTATATATATATAGAACATAAACGTGCAAGCTCCTACACAGTGGATGTGGAATTTGTGTTTCCTTTTAATCACCATTGAATAGTTGGTCCGAGCATGCGGAAATTCTGTAAGGGCAGCGGGTTGCCATCAAATACCCTACACGCGAAACATCCACAGAACCAGGCCAGGGGCTCCTCACACTGTAAGTACCCCATAGAGCGAAGATAGGGGCCAGTACCGCCGCGTACTGCGCAATCGTCTTTCCATCTTATGTACTTACTACAGGACTTGCAGACCTCCATCGAAATTCAACTGGTGACCATCTACATCCAGGCTCGAATATTCCCTAATAAAGAGGATCACCCTGAATGAAATACAGCATAGAGACATCGCCGTGATTTCACAATATCTCGGAGCCACGTATGTGCCTCTGCTGACGGCTGGACACTTGCTTTCCAACGGAACTTTTCCGCCTTAAAGTGGGGAGCCACATTTTTTTCATTTTTTCGTATGTAATATATTTCAAACAACTACAGTTGTGTTCAAAATTATTCAACCCCCAATGCTGTAAAGGGTTTTAGGGAATTTAGTGTACATTTGTAATTGTATTCAGAATGAAATCCTACAAGGACTTTTTAAAGAACCATATGCATCTAAAATGACATCAATTGGTTTTGTAATACAGTAGTAAATGTTTCTTTTGTGAATTCTTCATTGACACAATTATTCAACCCCTTAAAGACTACCACTCTGAAGAACAGAGGTTCATTCAAGTGTTTTCAATCAGGTATTGAAAACACCTGTGGATGTCACGGAGCAGCAATAAAGCATAATAAGCACCAATTAGGCAGCTTTAAAATGACTGTGATACTCAGCTCCTTCTAGACATTTACTGGTGTGGTTACAAACATGGTAAAGTCAAGAGAATGGTCCAGGAAGACAAGAGAAGAGGTGATTACTCTTCACAGGAAGGGCAATGGCTATAAGAAGATTGCAAAGATGTTAAACATACCAAGAGAGACCATAGGAAGCATCATTTGCAAATTCAAGGCAAAGGGCACTGTTGAAACGCTACCTGGTCGTGGCAGAAAGAAGATGCGGACTTCGACTGCTGTGCGCTACCTGAAGCGTAGAGTGGAGAAAAGTCCCCGTGTGACTGCTGAGGAACTGAGAAAAGATTTGACAGATGTGGGTACTGAAGTTTCAGCTCAGACAATACGGCGCACACTGCGTAATGAAGGCCTCCATGCCAGAACTCCCAGGTGCACCCCCTTGCTGTCTCCAAAGAATTGGCACATACAAGCTAAAACCTTGTGAGACTTGAGCGGGCCCCCACCGTAGAGCAGGCTATTAGTGAAGTTGCTCGTTCTCAGGACCCTCACAAACCCCTCTAGACCTCATATAAGCAGCTTTCTGGAGGCGTGGTGGATGAGCAAGCTCCAGCACAGAGCCCCATCCTGGATCCCTCCCAACTGCAAGCAGAGTTACCCAGAGTGCCGTGAAGGAAATGCAATGGCCCTGTTCATGCTTGCTGGACCACGTGTCTAAAGTAATGTGCACCTTGCTGCTGACTGCCTTTCCCAATGACTCTATAACATTGTCTTCCACTTGATGGTATAGTGCTGGAATGGCCTTCCGTGAAAAGACCTGCCGTTTTGGAACCTGCCACTGTGGTGCAGCACATTCTGCAAATTCACGGAAGGAGGCAGAGTCCACCAGCTGGAAAGGCAGCAGCTGTAATGCGAGTAATTTTGCCAACCTGGCATTTAGACGCTGTGCAAGGGGATGGTTGGGACTATATTTTTTCTTACGCTGCAGCAGCTGGGGCAACGAAATCTCACTGCGTAAATCTGCAGCTGATGAGATGCTTTCACATTGTGAGGAAGGACCTGGTACACCCATTACTGTAGCATCATCCCTGTCAGTGGAGGTGGTAGGCAATGACATGGCAGGACATATAGTGGGGGTAGAGACAGATGAGGAGGAGGACCTATGTTAAGTGTTGTGCCAATGGGATGCGTGGCAGGTTGTCATATGTCTTATTAAGCACGTGGTACCCAAGTGTCTGATGTTTTTCCCACGTTTGATCCTCTTCAGACATAGCTTACAAATGGCAATGCTGCAGTCTGCTGCACATGTCGTGAAGAACTCCCAGACAGCAGAGTTCCTGGACGTGTGATGCGAGACAACACCTGAGCAGCTCTGACATCTGATGCTTTGGACTGGCTACGGTTGCTCATAGAGGACGTTTTGCCTCGTTTTTGTTGTGCCTCCTCCTCCTCACTTGACTCCCCTGTTCGATCAGGCACCCAGGTGGAGTCAGTGACCTCATCCTCGTCATCACCCCCTATCTCCTTGTCACTGGAGCCAACCTGGCAGTATGCTGCAGCTGCTGGGGGAACATGAGTGCCAGTTCTTTGTGTGTCACTGGCACCCCCTCCCTCTAGGCTCATTTTACTCCCTTCCTCAACCTTAGAGTTTGAATCAGAGCACTGGAGTTGCTGCGCATCCGCAAGCATCATGTCACTGTCATTGTAGTCAAACAATTCAGCTGACTCCTCCGTGTATGATGGTGAGGCTACGGCAGGAGTTGCTGTGGACATGGAGGCTGAATTTGATGTTTTGACAGCTGAGGTGGACTGTAAACCACTACAAACCTGGCTGGCAGAGGACTTGGAGGATGAAGATGGCCTGGTTAGCCAATCCACCAAATCCTCTGTATGTTGCTGCTGCATAAGACGGCCAGCACCAGTTAGAAAGGACAAGCGTGCCCCTGCAGAGGATGCACCATGTCCACAATGACCAGGGGCACAGCCTTCCGATACAAAGGCTGCTTGCCCTCTTATCTGTGTCTGGGAGCGTCTGCCTGTCCTTTTTGGTCTTTCTGACAGGGTGAGTGATATATAGATTAAAGATATACAGAACTCTGATATAAAGATTGGAGATATGCAGAACTCTGATTCAACTCTGGTATATATATTGGAGATATGCAGAATTCTGATTCAACTCTGGTATATTGATTGGAGATTTGCAGAACTCTGATTCAACTCTGGTATAAAGATTGGAGATATGCAGGACTCTGATTCAACTGTGTTATCTAGATTAAAGATATTCAGAACTTTGCTATAAGTCAGAGATTTCACTGATATTTTCCCTGCAAGGCTGCCAATGACCTTTACTCTCTCTCTGATTCACTTCCTCTCCTGCAGGCTGCAACATCCTGATAGCTGGCAAGACCCAGATTCAAATTTCCAGAACTCTGCTATATGTCAGTGATACACCCTGATAGCTGGCAAAAATAGATTCAAATTTCCAGAACTCTGATATAACTCAGTGATACACCCTGATAGCTGGCAAGACACAGATTCAACTCTGAATAGATAACGATAAAGATTAAATATACAGATGAACTCTGATTCAACTGTGGTATGATATTTCACAGCCAGGCTGCCAGTTCCCTACTATTTGCCACTGTCAGCTTGTCCCTGCAGATGCAACAATCTCCTCTCCTCTCTGATTCACTCCTGCAACACACACGCTAGTGATACACCCTGATAGCTGGCAAGACCCAGATTCAAATTTCCAGAACTCTGCTATATGTCAGTGATACACCCTGATAGCTGGCAAGAAACAGATTCAAATTTCCAGAACTCTGATATAACTCAGTGATACACCCTGATAGCTGGCAAGACACAGATTCAACCTGAATAGATAAAGATAAAGATTAAATATACAGATGAACTCTGATTCAACTGTGGTATGATATTTCACAGCCAGGCTGCCAGTTCCCTACTGTTTGCCACTGTCAGCTTGTCCCTGCAGATGCAACAATCTCCTCTCCTCTCTGATTCACTCCTGCAACACACACGCTAGGGCTGCAGGGAAGCCTTATATAGTGTGCTGCGGGACTTAGCTCTGTGAGCCCATGATTGGGCAAAATTTGCCCAATCAGGACACTGAGCCCTGATTGGCATAGTTTTGCACCTGTCTTGCACCTGACCTCTGGTCAGGTGCAAGGCTGTAGCCAATTACAAGCTTCAGACCAGTGGAAAAGTGCATTGTGTTCCATTGTGGTGCATTGTGGGCGAACACGCGGCGAACACGCGGAAATGTACGCCGTTCGGCGAACGGCCAATGTTCGATGCGAACTCACGTTCCCATCGAACCGGCAACCCATCCCTAGTAGAGAAACAAGCTTGCGAAAAAAATTGGAAATATTCTTAGAGTTCCTTTCTTTAGGTTCTTGAATATAGTCTCAGGTCTTATCTTGTGTATACCTAAAAAAAAAAAAAACATGGAGAATACATCGCATTGTACAACATTGTATATCCTCTATATCATAGCTCAAAATTTCCACTCGCCTACTCGCAGTTGGCGAGTGAAAATGCACACACGCGCAGTACAAAATAATTTATTGTGTCCAGCGGTGCCGATGTGCAGCACCCCTTCCCCAGACTGCACGGTGACAGGGATCAGCTGCCTAACCTGACCCAGCTCGTCTCTGTCAGTGGCAGGGGGGTGGAGAGGAGCTACCCTCAATTCTCACTCTGCTCACACTGGGCTCTGATGACTGGGTATACATGTATCTGGGGTCTGATGTCTGGGTATTAATGTTATTTTTGTAACTTTATTCTAAATAAAACCTTTAACAGTGTAATTTCATAAGATAATTTAAGGAGGTGAGTTTAGGGGCAGAGTTAAGGGCTGGGTAGTGGATAGGTTGAGCAACTGGTGGCGAGTAACTCTTATGGCCTGGTTAGTAGGGATGAGCCGAACACCCCCGTGTTCGGTTCGCATTCGAACTCGAACAATTTCAAAAATTCGAGTTTGAACACTAACCGAACTCAATGCAAGTCAATAGGACTCTAAAGTTCGATTTTTAGAGTGCCCTGCAAGAGAGCATATATGCAAGATATTTGCCATAAAAGGTGTATGGGGGTCCGGGTAATGCCCCGGGGGACAGGAAACAAGGAAAAAAAGTTTAAAATAAAACTTTTTTAAAGGAACAGTGAGTTTTCCATGAAATAAGGGTTAAAAATAAAGATGAAAAATTCCTTCAAATATCGTGCCTAGGAGGTCCCCATAACCTGCCCGTGAAGTGGCGGATTTGTAGGATGTATAGAAACATTTAAAAATAAAAAAATGACATTTCAAATGACGGTAAACGATTTTCCTTTAATCTATTCATAAACAACTGCTTGGGGCGGCAGTCTGTATTAAAAAAGGAGACATTTTAGGACACGCAGAACAAGTTTAGTGGTTTTTTGGCTAAATTATGGTGAAACTTATGCAGGCTTTGGATGAAAGTAACAATAGGTGCTTTAAAATTGGGCCTTTAGTGTCGGCAACAGTGCCGTCACATCGTAACCCCTCTGTGGTATTGTGGAAGAGTGCAGGGTTGGACCCTTCGGTACAAAAAAATAAAATGATATAAATCTGGTAATATAGTCGTCAGTGTCAGTGCAGCCACATATTGTGCCTTTGGTGCCAGCAAGTGCCTTCACACCGTAACCCTTTTGTGGTATTGTGGAAGAGTGCAGGGTTGGACCCTGCGGTCCAAAAAATGTAATTAAAATTAAAGTGAGAACACAAAGATTAGAACAGTTCCCAGATATTTTGTATAAATGAGACCCCCACAATTGCTGGTGGCAGTGAGAACACAAAGATTACAACAATTCCCAGATATCTTCTAGAAGTGAGACCCACCACAATTGCTGCTGGCAGTGAGAACACAAAGATTACAACAATTCCCAAATATTTTGTATAAATGACTGACCCCCAAAATAGTTGGTGGCAGTGAGAACACAAAGATTACAACAATTCCCAGATATTTTCTATAAATGACTGACCCCCAAAATAGTTGGTGGCAGTGAGAACACAAAGATTAGAACAATTCCCAGATATTTTGTAGAAATGAGACCCCACCCAATAGCTGCTGGCAGACTGGCAGTGAGAACACACACTAACAATCTCCTCTCAAAAAACACGTGCTGGGGCTGCAAGGGACGCCTTATATAGTGTGCTGCGGGACATAGCTCTGTGAGCCGATGATTGGGCTTAATTTTCCAAATCAGGACTCTGAGCCGAGATTGGCATAGTCTTGCACCTGTCTTGCACCTAAACTGTGGTCAGGTGCAGGCTGTAGCCAATTACAAGCTTCAGGCCAGTGGAAAAGTGCATTGTGGCCATCGTGGTGCATTGTGGGCGAACATGCGGCGAACACGCGGAAATGTTCGAAGTTCGTGAACATACGAACTGGCGATGTTCGAATCGAACTCCGAGCACATCGAACCGAACAGCTCATCCCTACTGGTTAGTAGCTTGGGACTTGAAATTTTGAGCCCTGCTCTATATGGCTGAAATATAAAGGCAGGAAGTGAACACTCCCGCTTTCAGAGAGCTTCCAGCCCTCATATGGTGGCTCCTTAGGTTGTTGATGGGCCAACCTAACTGACCATAATCTCCTGATCTCCAGGTTTTTCCAGATGGATTTCTACTGCGGGAGAAGGTCTCCGAATTCTAAAATCTATTCCCCTTGATTTCAAGGGAAAAAAGTGTACGTATATAGAAGGCTGAAATATAAAATTTATTGGCCAAAAAACATCCAAAATGAACATAAAACATGAGCCAAACGCGTTTCGCACTTCTCCAGGCGCTTCCTCAGTGACAAGAAATAAAAATTTATCACCCTTTATTATCATGTAACATAATGACTATTTTACTTATTTATTTTCTGTTAATCTGTATATTTGTGTTGTTTTTAATATCTTGAATTGTATTACTTTTTATTTCTGTAACAACTGTAACATTTCAATGTTCTTGAACCCAGGACATACTTGAAAACGAGAGAAATCTCAATGTATCCTTCCTGGTAAAATACTTTATAAATAAATCACCTGTCTTTGTGCCCAGCTATGCAAGCTTGTCCATGACGCACTGGGAATCCCAGTGGTTGTTGGGTTCGGGTAGCTAGGCGCATAACCTTATTTTATATAAGCGTTACATCGATGAACTATTCTTTATTTGGAAGGGAAGTAAGACCCAGCTAAAGGACTTCCTTGATCAACTCAATAGGAATAATTGGGGTATCATTCTAGACACCCAGTATAGTACTCAAGAGATAAATTTTCTAGATCTTGTCATTTATATAGAAAATATGGACATCAAAACCAAAACCTACTTTAAGCCAGTAGACATGAATAGCTTTATTCAATTCACCAGTTGCCATTCCCATAACAGGCTTAAAGGCGTCCCAGGTAGTCAATTCACTCGAATTCGAAGAAATTGTAAAGAATACCAGATTTTTGATAAACAAGCTAATAAAATCAAACAGGATTTCTTAAAGAAAGGAACTCTAAGAATATTTCCAATTTTTTTCGCAAGCTTGTTTCTCTACATTGAGGTTTAGGAGGTGCACTGTTCTATGTGTGTTTATCTATAAAACAAGTGGAAACAATAAAGACCTTACATCTCAAACACTACAAAAGCAGGCCCTGGGTGAAATCTATAAGGCGCGGAACAGAATAAACAGGCAATATATGTAGTATCTATTAACCTTAGAGCAAAGTGGGTGGAGGAGTTGGATGGGCCCGGGACAGAAATATCATTTAATTGGGATGATAGAAGAGATAGATACTGGACTGTTGACAGTAGTAAAATGGAGAGAAATAGGTAAGTGTATAGTTCTTTGACCCATAATGAATTCCTGTACAGATAATAATATAATTCATATATCTAACCTGTTCCGTGCCTCTGCCATAATTTCTCTTAGGTCCCAAAATCTCAATGCTCAGATAATTGTTTACCTGGACAGAGGAAAGTCCCAGACCCTGGAATGCACATCTGCTGTTATGACTGCCTACAATGTTCAGAAGGAGAAATATCCAATATTACTGGTAGGAATTGTCTTAGATATTATTAGGGAATCATAATGCTGTGATAAAGTCTAGAAATTAATTGTGTTGCTAATAGGCAGCAAGACATTACCCAGAGTTAACCCCTTCACTGCTTTCATCTTCTCTACCTGACCTATGCTATATCATTCCAAATGAAATTTGTTTGCAGTTGAGCCCCCAATGTGTCTGTGACGTTTTAGCACCTTGGGCATGATGCCCGGGGAGCTAACACATTTTGAAACCAACTGGTGAGTGCATTTAACTGACAGCTGCCCATCTAATCCTGCACGGAGCTCACAACTGTACAAACTCTGATTGGCCAGCAGGACTGTTAAAAAGATCATCGCTGAAAGATCTGTTGGAGACCAGAGGGATTGTGGCAAGTAAGAAACCCAACGCAACCCTTATTGCAGAGCTTATGGAATCCGACAGATCCAATGCATCCTCGGCCAAGAGTCCAGATCCTGGTTCAAGTCACGGAAGCCAAGAAAGTGCAGAGCAACATTCCAACCGGAGGCAACGCTTCCCTCTATGGAGCAGGTGATGAAAGCAGAAAGAAAGTGCCGTTCACAGCTTTTAAAACATTTGTGGATGGTGAGGACGATATTGACAATTTTCTGGAGGACTTTGAATGCAAGTGTATCATCCAGGGACTTGAAGTTAGGGACTGGCCCATGATCCTTCCTGAGTAGCAAACTCAGTGGTAGAGAGGCGTCCGCATTCAGGGCAATCTCTGAGCAAGACCTTCTCAATTATGAGAGGGTGAAAGAAAGAATTTTGTCCCGTTTCGCGTTGAGTTCAGAGGCATACCGACAAAAATTCAGGGGTCTTAGGAAGGGTCCACGCAGAGTGAGTGTATTGCACGCAGCGCTCTGCTCAAAACTGGATGCAGAGCTGCCAAGCTTCGATCCTGAAGGACGCCCTCCAGGTATTATTACTTGAACAATTTTATGATCATGCCCAACCGGAGGTGCGAGACTGGGTCCGGGACCGAAAGCCTCTCACCTTCGACCAGGCAGCCCAACTTGCCGATGAGTACCAGGACGGGCAGAGGAGTGAACCACACAGTACTAGAACTAATCTTCCACTCTGGAGTGCTCCCCCACCACATCCGGCCCCTTTCCAGCCCGCACGGGGTTCACGCCCACAACACCCAGCCGATCAACCCATCGTCCTGCCACCCTAGTGACCTGCTTAAGATGCAACCAAACCAGGCACTACAAATACCATTGCCCACAGCGGGACTGGACACCAGCACCCAGAGCGGCAGTACATTGTGTCCACCCGGCGTATCATAAAACCGCCGAAGAGTTAAGGCCGGTGTTGCACGAGGCCAACCCCGTACAAGCAGCAGGGGGCAACCAGCAACATCATCGGCAAGTGGTCTGCATGAATGGCCAACCAGTGCAGGGGCTATGGGACATTGGAGCCACCCTTACCCTTATACAACCGCACCGGGTAAGGGGTTTCAACTGCACCGGGAAATCCTTTGTGGTCCGGGTAGTGGTCCGGGTAGCGGGGGGGGGGCTGTCCACAAGATCCCCAATGCCCAGATCCATCGTGACTGGGGAGCTACCTCCAGGTATACCATCGTCGGAGTGATGCCAGATTTGGCAGCGGAGGTCCTTTTAGGAAACAACCTCGGAGGCCTCACTTCCAGATTCTCAGAATCCAATGAGGAGACCGTCCACCCATTGACTACGAGACAACAATATTGGAACACCGGTCTGCCTCGCAAAGAGGAGTCCTAGGTAGGAATTGACCCCCTCCCCTCCCTGACTGACCCCAGGGGCCCTCATCTGGGGTACACCTGCTGACTTCAGAAAAAAGCAGGTAGAAGACCTGACCCTAGTAGGCTACCGCAAAGAGGCAGAGGCCCCAGAGGACTCAGACAACCCCAACCAATTTGCATTGCAGCAGGGCCTTCTGTATAGATTGACCAAGGGGTTGAGGGTGACGACCCAGGTCCCCAAGTATCAGTTAGTGTTCCCCAGAAATTCTGTAAATTCCTCTAAGTTATGGCATGATATCCCCTTAGCTGGCCACCTGGGTCTCCAAAAAACTGGGCACAGGCTAACCCAGAACTTTGTCTGACCCGGTATATCTGCAGATGTCCGGGATTACTGTAGAACCTGCAATGTGTGCCAAGAAGTAGGCAACACCTAAACAAGGAGACAAGGGCAAGGCCAAGTTAAGATCCCTGCCCATAGTGGGAGAGCCATTCTACAGAGTGGCCATAGACCTTATTGGGGACCTCAGTAGACTGAGCCCCTCCGGTAACAACTATATCCTCACAATCGTAGATTATGCCACCCGCTACAATGAGGCCAGCGCCCTTGCCAACATCTCGGCTGAGACGGTGGTGGATGCCCTGGTCAGGGTGTTCACCCAAGTTGGTTTTCCTCGAGAGAGCCTATCCAACCAGGGCACCTAATTTACAGCCGAGGTGACCCAACAGCTGTGGCGCAGCTGCGGGGTAAAACCCATTTTTAGTCTCGCCTACCATCCCTGGACCAATGAACTCTGTGAAAGGTCCAATGGACTCTGTGAAAGGTTCAACGGCACCCTAAAATAGATGTTACAGAATTTCACGGAGTCCTACCGGAATTGGGAGCGGATTCTACCCCACCTACTCTTTGCCTACCGCGAAGTTCCCCAGGAGTCAACGAGCTTCTCCTCGTTCGAGCTCATGTACGGCCGCTGGGTCCGAGGTCCACTTACCTGATCCGGGAACATTGGGAGGGCAACACCGGGGAGGAAGAGTTCCCCATTGTGCCCTATGTGCTGGAGCTGCGGGACCGGCTGCAGTTTCTCACTGAGAAGGTGCAGGAGAACATGCAGGCGGCCCAGAAGCCCCACAACTATGGTACGACTGGGGCATCAGAGACCGGGTATTTCAGTCAGGTCAGAAGGTCTTGGTCCTGAATAATGATGGGCCGAACACCCCCGTGTTTGGTTTATTATTATTATTATTATTATTTTTTATTTATAAAGCACCAGCATATTCCGCAGCGCTGTACAATAGGCACAGTATAGACAGGGTTACAATACAATACATTGAACAACATTTGACAAACAGTACAGTTTGCATTCAAACTCGAACATTTGAAAAAGTTTGAATTCGAACGCAAACACGATTCGAATGCAATGCAAGTCAATGGGGCGCAAACGTTCAAAAATGAAAGTGCCCTCTAAGAGGGCATATATGCAAGATATTGGCCATAAAAGGTGTATGGGGTTCCGGGTACTGTCCTGCGGACAAGAAACAATGAAAAAAAGTAAACAAAAAACACTTTTAACCCTTTCATTGCTGAGCCATTTCCCCGCTGTGTGCTGAGCTCATTTTTACCACTTTTGCTCATGTTTACCACATCAACATGTTAAAAGAATATAGGGAACGACGTGAGGAGGTAGCTGCCATGTGTGCCCTCTGCCTCAGAGGATAGTGAGAATCTGGCTTTCCCTGACCTATTAGACCCCGAGCCCACCTGCATTTCCCAAATTATTCGGGATGCGGACCTCATCTCCCTGATGAGAGAACAGGTGTTTTGGCTCCTCAAGGACCGAAGGGACATGTTCTCAGCCTCCCCAGGATGCACGACTCTGGCGGTCCACAAGGTGAAGACCCCAGGTCAGACCCCTCTTTGACAACACCCCTATTGGATCCCCAAATCTGTACGGGAGCACATGCGCTCCGATTTACGGGGATATGCTCCACTTAGGGGTAATAGAACCCTTCCAGAGCCTGTGGGCCTTTCCGGTAGTCCTCATTCCAAAAGCGGGATGGTATGACCTGCTTCTGTGTGGATTACCGGCGGCTCAATGATTGTACAGTCACCGATGCGTATCCCATGCCCCGGATCGATAAATTGTTAGATGGGATCACCGGCGGTAACTATCTCTCAACCATCGATCTGTGCAAGGGATACTGGCAGATCCCTCTGGACCCGGTCACTGTCCCCAAGTCAGCCTTCGTCACCCCTTTCGGCCTGTACCAGTTTAAGGTCATGCCGTTTGGGATGAAGAACGCCCCGGGTACATTTCAGCAGATGGTACATTGGCCATCGTGTAGGCACAGGCAAACAGTGCACAGAGCCGGTGAAGGTAGAGGCGGTCGCCAACTGGCCCCAGCCCCGTACCAATACTCAGGTTATGGCCTTCTTAGGGACCGCAGGGTATTACTGGAGGTTCATCCCCGACTATAGTGTAATTGCCAAACCCCTCACTGACCTGACCCGCAAGAACCTCCCCAGACAGGTCCTATGGACTCCCGAGTGCGAGAAAACCTTCACCCAGCTAAAGCGGATCCTCAAGGACAAAGCAGTGCTAGCCACCCCAGACTCCACCAAACGCTTTGTTGTTCACACTGATGCCTCTATGATTGGCCTCGAGGCTGTGTTGAGACAGGCGGGGACGATGGACAAGAACACACAGTAGTGTATATTAGTAGAAAGCTTCTGCCCCAGGAAGTTAGCTACGCTGCCGTGGATAAAGAATGCCTGGCCCTTGTTTGGGCATTAAAAAACTGCAACCCTACCTGTGGGAGACCCTTCACCCTACTTACTGATCATAGCCCCCTTGTTTGACTCAACAGGGTCGCTGGAGACAATCCCTGGCTGCTTCGCTGGAGTTCGGCATTACAGCTGTTTAATTTCACCATACAATATCGGCCCAGCAAGGACAACAACAATGCCGATGGATTGTCCCGACAGACGGAGATGGAGGTGCAAACCAATACCACCGGTCAGCCCCACGCATACCCGACAGGGTAAGGCAGGGTCTGCCACTCTTTGAGACAAAAGGGGAGCTGTGTGACGACAAACCCATTTTGGGGGGTCTACCACCCTATTCCTTGTACTATGTTGTTCCTGGAAGATGGTTCTGATGGAAGCTCCTCCACCATTTAAGAGACTATTGGGGAATTGGTGGACCTTTTAAAAATATTTTGCTTTTCACTGTTTTAAACATCTGCCAACAAATCAAAGATTTCTGATGTCTGTGTGTTTTCCCTAAATATTGTAATTCTCTCTAATAGAAGAAATTCCTTTTGTTTTACCTGCTTACTCCCTCCCCCTTCTCCTCCCAGGAGATCCCATTGCCCATTGTTTGAAGGTCCTGTGCAGTGATTTCATCTGTGATGTTATCTGTTGGCTGTATGCAAAGGGGGTTGTTCTTGCCTGGGTAGCTGTGTCTGTCTGAATCAATAAACAGTAATTCTGCTTTTTGATTTCCAATGTGTGCCTCCTTCTTTCAACTGCAGTTAAAGTTTGGGGGAGCTGTTAGGAAAGATTGCTCTGGTGACTGTTACATGGAAGAGAGGCCATGGACGGAGATACAAAGTTAGGGTACAGTTGCTCCGTCACAGTGATTTTCCCAAAAAAACCTTGTCAGAAACCAGTGCTTTTTGGAAATATCATTTTAATTAATCCATAGTGTGTCACTTAACCGCCTCAGTCCAGAAGGGTACGTGACTCGGCTATGTGGACGCAGGGTTACAAATCACTACCCGTCTGCACTAGACCCAGAATAATGACTATTTTGCTCACAATCCCTGCACCCACTTCCCTTGTAATTCCTCAACACTGCCACCACAGGTCTCCGGATGCCTAATCTCTAAACCAGAATGGGCCCGTGACTCTGATTATGCACCCCAAAACAGAAAACAGTTTGTCAGGATTCTGACCTAGCTTTTGTGCAGGAGTGAGGGTGTGAGCCCATAATGCAGTGACTAGGCAGATAAGCAGATAGAGGAGTAACACAGAAGTTTATTAAAGGAACAGACAATAAACCTAAAGTACAACAACAATACACAAGATAATAAATAACAGGAGGAGACTAGACAAGATGGGAACAGATTGGAGAAAGGATGAGATGCAGGCAGAAAGGGCTTAGAGCTAACAGAAGGATGGCTGGGAGTAATGGGAATGGGAGAACTCAAGATTGGTAGAGCTAGGAGGCAGGATAAACAGAGGGTAAAGGAGACTGAATGCTAGAAGGTGGCGAGAGTATATACAGAGGGAAAAAAGATAATAGGAGGGGAGACACTGAATACACAATCATACAAAGGAACACAGATATTACAGATAACATATAATACAGGCTAAGGTACAATGGGATCAAGTAATAGAATTGTCAGGGTCTAGCAAGGATCTGGTGCACGAGTCAAACAAGCATAGAATAGCAAGGGGGAACCGGGGGTAAAGGAGGATACCGGTGATGAGGAATGTCCAGGAATAACAGTGGGTGAGCAGGAATGTCTTTAGATCAGGAGGGGTTCCAGGCAAGGATATCAGGAGGGATAGTCTGCACTAAGCTGAGCCAAACAACTTCAATGAGGAAGCGTGGGATAGAGGGCGTAGCTTCCTTAAGTGCAGGACTGATCAGGAAGGATGAAGTTCAGGTGTAGAATGTCAAATCAGAGAGCCCAGGAATGTGTATAGTTCATCCTAGCAGGTTTCAAAGGGGGCGCCAGAGGGTCAGGGCTACCAGGACCTGACACAGGTTAAAACGACTGACTTCATCCCAACTCACTTTTAGTATATTGTCCCGAGCTTAATTGCTTGGTTCAGGAATATTCAAATCTTTGAACTAACTACTTGAGACGCATCACTCAGGCTTCAAAAAGGAACTTAATTGTGATGCCCATCAGGGGGGAAGACCCCAACAAAAGAAAAACATTCCCCTTTCATTCTCAGAAAATCTGACTTGCCTATGCAGAAGCGTTTCAATTTATATACAAGAAATATTAACAATTAATAACGTCGTGCTATTTCAGTCACATAGTGACCAAGCGATTTTACCATTGTCTACCCAAAAGTACCCACTGCTATCTCTATATTTCTGCACTGTTTGTGTTTAGCTCTAATTTCCCTCTTACTCATTTACTGCACAACACATATTATATACCGTTTTTCTCAACATTAAATGGAGTTTATAAAGATACCATTATTTTCACCATATCGTATAATTTACTATAAAATGGTTTATGATATATGATGAAAAAATTGAAAAAACACACTTTTTTGAACTTTGACCCCCAAAATCTACAACCGCCAAAAAAGACCCTGGCTAAATAGTTTCTAATTTGTGTTCTGTTTAGAAATATCCAATTTTTACATGTTTTTGCTTTTTAACCCCTTCACTGCTGAGCCATTTCACCACTTTGTGCTGAGCTCATTTTGACCATTTTCTGCTCATCATGTTTAAACGTGATTTGAAGTCCTATTTTATTATACCCCCAGACAACACTTTTTTATATTTTATTTTTTTTAATTATTTTATTTTTTGCACCAAACTTTGTCATGTTTGGTCCTGATTAGGCCTTTTCAATGATACCAAACATGACCCTCTAGCTGCCATGGATCAGGAGATACAGGGGTCCAAGGGACCCTCCTATCTCCACTTGGCAGCTAGGGGGTTAACTGGCCAACTGACGTCATCACACCTATGGCAATAAAATCAGTGGGTGGGGTGTGACCATGGAGGCTTGGCTGACATCCAACATGTCAAACACCTCCTATAGCGGTTCGCTATCCATCGCCATTTGGCATCAAATCACGATCTGGCACCTAAGGGGTTAAAGAGAGCCAAAGAAAAAACAGACTCTGCCCTTTCCAGCAGTGCCTCTCTTTTTTTATTTGCACACAAGCAAAAACATAGGCCACACGATTCCTTATTTGCCTTTTAAATCTTATTCTTTATTCATTCTTTTGCTGCATATTGGAGGAAGAAAGCATACAACGTTTCGGCCTGGGGCCTTAATCATGTATAATGCTCATTATATTCATGGCTTTTTTTATACATACTAAAAATAAATTAAAATCCTACTAGAGACCAGGGGCCTGATTACAAAAAATGCTTCCAGGTGATTCATTTAACGCTTTAATGCCAGACAACATAAAATAGATTACAATCAACCTTGAGACTATCTCTTAAAGAAATATATCTTGATTGATCTCTTTATTGAGCCGACGTGGCCAAAGAGTGTCCAACTTAAACATCAATTTTTTTCTTTCTCTTTTAATAATGATGCCCGATCTCCCCCCTGTCTAGTGGAGAAACACGATCAATTACTTGGAACCGAAGTTGTGAAATTGCATGATTCTCTTTACAAAAATGCGTCGGTATCGGCAGATCAATTTTGCCCGTACGAACAGATGATTTGTTTTTTTATTATTTATTAAAGCATATGATTTCGTACAGATAAGAAACATTGTATTCTGTTCGTAAACCGAAACACAATACTGGGCAATAACAGGTTACAAATATGACATTTCTCTATGTTATACAGCATTGTATTAAGGCAGTATTTAAAGAGAGCAGGGAATAATGACAAGCTGTCAGGCCCGCATCAGCAAGCGCAAAACAGCGGTCAGTGAATAGAGATAAAAAATACAAAAAGAAAAATAAAGGGCCAAAAATTGGCATTCTGCCAGCTCAGCTGGTCTGCAAGTTTGAATGCCTAAAAATTATAAACGCTGAGAAGAGCAACAAGAAGGGGAGAGAAGGAGAAAAAAAAAAAAAAAAGGTTTTATATAAAACCCCAGCAGAGTGAGGGGACTCAGTTCCCCATCCGTTTCTGAGTCATCTGGGATGCTCATGTCTGAGCCTCATGGGGTGTATTTAAGTAAAGGAACCAGAAGAGAGGAAAATAAGAAAGATGGGGAGAGGTAAGAGGCGAAGAGGGCGAAAGGAAGCAACACCAGGGCATGAAAAAGGAGAAAGAGGAAAAAAGGAGAAGGAAGGAAGAAAGAGAGGAAGGGAGAAGAGAAGAAGAGAGGAAAGAAAAAGAGGAAGAAGAAAAAAAAAAAAAAAGGGGGGGAGGGAAAGATGTCCAGGTAGTGACCGAGGCAGGGGGGGGGCTCCACAACCCCACCAAATAGTTGTCTCAAACACCGTCCTATCGCGCTCTCATGGCGCGACCTGCCCGCAAAGTTAGGAACTCCTCCCAATAGAACCACTTCCCCAGATGTGCCTGTGTCCGTCCTCCTGCCGAGGCTATTAGACTTTCATGAGTTCTTAGTTCCTCTATCCGACTAAACCAATCTGCACAGTGTGGTCGGACTCCATTCGCCCAGTGGAGTGCGATCAAAGATCGCGCCATGAGCAAGAGGGGGAGCAGAACCGAGCGCCGCAGGTTCCTAGCGGACAAGGGAATTTGTAGCAACAGAAAGATCCGCGCCGTAAGCGGTAGAACCTCCTCCGTCACCTTCCCAATGACCGTCTGTACCTGAGTCCAGAACGGGCGCAGCACCTCGCATGACCACCACATATGTAGATAATCTTTCACTCACGTCCTCCCTTGGACTCACACAATCCTCCCTCCTCCCTACCCACCGCGATGGTCACGCTATTGACCTTGTCTTTTCCAACCTCTGCTCCATTTCTGAGTTCAACTGTCGCCCTTTCACCATCTCTGACCACCACCTTCTCTCTTTCAACCTATCTGGACTTCCTAAACACCCTGCTCCCCCACCCCGCACACACACTCGCAGAAATCTACAGGCTGTGGACCCCCATCAATTCTCCAACCTACTTCACCACCTCCCTCATACCTCATCCTTCACCTGCCCTGATGCTGCCACTAATCACTACAACACTCCGCTTATCTCTGCTCTAGACACTCTTGCTCCTCTTCGACTCTGTAAGGCCCCACGCCGCCAGCTTCAGCCCTGGCACACCCTCCAGACTCGCTACCTGCAAAGATGCTCCCGCACCGCAGAGCGTGCCTGGAGGAAATCCCGCTCTGAAGCTGATTTTGTTCACTTCAAGTTTATTCTCCGGTCATACACCTCTGCCCTCCACTTGGCCAAACAATCCTTCTTCTCATCTCTTATATCTACGCTGTCCTCCAACCCTAAACGGCTCTGGTCCACCTTCAACACCCTCCTCTACCCACCTGCACCTCCCCCCTCAGCTGCCTTCAGCGCTCAAGACCTGGCAGACTACTTCCTCAGTAAAACTCTAACTATCAGAAGCAACATCCCAACACAAGATAGTTATCTGCCACCTCCACTCCCACAGGTCCCATCTGCCACCCTCTGCCGCTTCCTCCCAACCACTGAGGAGGAAGTCAATTCCTTATTGTCCTCCTCACATCTCACCACGTGCCCGCTCGACCCCATTCCCTCACATCTAATTCCTCCCCGCTCCTCCTCCCTCACCCCTGCTCTCACACACATCTTCAACCTATCTCTCTCCACTGGCTCCTTTCCATCCGC